>WNWK01008995.1:0-80269 GCA_009830355.1 Cherax destructor
GGAGATCTGATGGGGAACTATGGGTGATTGGTGTGAAGGTGGAGTTTGTAATGAGTTGGGTGGAATCATTGGGTATGGCATGTCTGTTTTGGGTTAGATTGTTTGGTTTCATTGGGGTTGTCCAGGTTAGGGGACATCTGAAGGTGGTTGTATTAGAGCTTCCTCCTGAGTCTGGGTTCTCCTGTCCATCTCTCTTTCCTCCTTTTGTCTCTGTACCCTCTCTTTCAGTTTCTGTCTTTCTTCCCGTGTTCTGTCGCGGTCGAGATACACCCTCCGGTACTCTAACATATCCCTTAGTCTTGCTTTCTCCTGCAGGATCCTGTTTCGAGTCAATTCTGCTTTGAAAATCACTTTGACTGGCCGGATTCTTCCTCTTGCAAGCCCCCTTATTCTCAGAAAATTTGCCAGCTGGGTCATGTCATCTTCTCCTATTGCTTTCATGATGTTTTCAATCGCATTTTCTCCCCTTGTCTTCTTGCTTCGTAAGTTTCCCCTTCAGCTTCCTGGAGCCCATAAACAAAGACTGATCTCTCTCTTTCATTCTCCCACTGCCTATCCCTATGTAACCCCTGATTCGATTTAGTTGCCTCCATTGCAGCTTTCCTTTCTTCAATCTCTTCACTGTCTGTTATCCCTTGGCCCAGTGTCCTGTCGCTTTCCCTTCTTAACTTTCCCTGTGCACTGCTGTGGTCTGTTAGGGCTTCTACGTGTGTGTGTGTGTGTTCGTGTATGTACTCACCTATTTGTGGTTGCCGGAGCCGATTCATAGCACCTGACCCCGCCTCCTCGCTGGTCTCTACTAGGTCCACTCTCTCTCCTTGTTCCATGGGTTTATCGTATCTCTTATTAAAGCTATGTATCGATCCTTCTTCCATTACATCACTCTCCAGATTGTTTCACTTCCTAACAACTTTATGACTAAAAAAATACTTCCTAACATCCCTGTGACTCATCTGGGTTTTCAGCTTGCAATAGTGGCCCTTTATTGCTATGTCCCATCTTTGAAACATTCTGTCCTTATCCACCATGTCAATTTCTCTCAATATTTTATAAGTCGTTATCATGTTTTCCTTATCCCTCCTTTCCTCCAGTGTCGCCAGGTTGATCTTCCTTAGTCTCTCCTCATAGGATATACATCTTAGCTCCGGGACTAGTCTTTTGTAAACCTTTGGTGTCTAATTTCTTGATGTTCTTGACCAGGTGCGGGTTTCATACTGGTGCTGCATACACCAATATGGGCCTGACGTACTCCTTACTTAGATGTAGAAACTGTATTCTCAAGTTTCAGGCGCCCATATCGTACAGCTGTTATTGAATTGATGCGCACCTCAGATGTGCCTGATATGATACTCACCTCAAGATCCTTTTCCTTGAGTGAGGTTTGCAGCCTTTGACACTGTAGCATATACTCCGCCTGCGGTCTTCCTTGACTTTCCACAGTTTTCATGACTTTGCACTTGTTGGATTAAGCTCCATCAGCCATTTGTCGGACCAGGTTTGCAGCGTGTCCAAATCCCTTTTTAGTTCTACCTGATCCCCGTCAGCTTGAATTCTCCTTCAAGTGGTCTGCAAACAAGGGCACCTTTGAATCTATTCCTTCCGTCATGTTATTCACTAATACCAGAAACAGCACCGACCCTAGAACTAACCCTTGACATTCCCCGCTCGTCACATGAGCTCACTCTGACACCTAGTTACGTACCATCACTAATTGTTTCCTTCCTGTCGAGTATTCCCTGATCTATTGCAGTGCCTTTCCTATTATTCCTGCCTGCTCCTCTAGCTTTTGCATTAATTTCTTTGTAGGAGCTGTGTTGAAAGCCTTCTTACAGTCCAAAAAATAAAACAGTGCAGTCTACCCACCTCTTTATCTAAAACTCGCCTATACATACTGGCTTACTCTATCGTTTGTGTGTGTGTGACTTTGTAAATGGCCAAAGTCGGACCGAAACGTCGTGGTAAGCTCCTCTCTCCTATGTGCGGGTTATTTGTGTATTGCTCCAGTCAGGGTATTGTGTCTCTTTGTTCATTACAGGACTTTCCTCCCTGAAACCGTGCTTGTTATCTTGTATAAGCTCATTCCTCTCGGACTGACTACAGTGGTGACCTGTACTTAGCTCAGTGGTGACGTGTCTTGTGTGCTCTCTGTGAATCTGAAGAAGATGTCCTCTCTTGAGCAACTCTACCAGCAGCTGAAGGAAGAACTGAGGGTAGCTAAGCTTGAGATACAGCGACTGACTGAGGAAAACAAGAGGATTCGTAGTAATCCTCCTGTTGAGAATCCTCAAGCCAAGAAAGGAACCTGGACAGTGGCTAAAACGCATGGGACAAAGTTAAGGATCAAGAGGACAGATGGAGAGGTAGAATCAACGAAGATCCAGGAAACTGTTGTGGAAACATCGAACCGATTCTCCGTGCTAACCGATGAATGTGAGTCGACTACTGGGAACATCACGACGAACGACACCAAGGAAGGTAAGAACATTGTTCTTGTTGGGGATAGTCAGATTAGGTACATGGATAGGGTCTTCTGCTTGAAAGATAGAAGTAGGAGACAGAGGGTTTGCGTTCCTGGGGCTGGGATGGAGGATATTGTTAGCCGTCTGGACAACATCATGAGAGGTAATGGGAGCAATCCTATTATCTGTCTCAGTGCTGGAGGCAACGATGTTGGCAGACGTAGGAGTGAGGACCTGACTAGCAGGTTTAGGTCAGCAATAGACATAATTAGGAAGAAGGGTGGGAATCCTGTCATATGTGGTATTTTGCCAAGGAGAGGAGTTGGAAATGAATGGTTATCCAGGGCAATTGGTGCCAATTGCTGGCTTGACAAATACTGTAAGGAAAATGCAGTAACATTCATTGACAACTGGGACCTCTTCTATGGCAGAAATGACATGTATGCCAGGGATGGGGTTCACTTGTCTAGGTCTGGGGTGGGGGCACTGGCAACTGCAGTGGAGGGAGCTGTTAGGGCTTTAAACTAGAAAAGTTAGTGGTATGATGGGGAAAAACAGTGAAGTCCCAGTGTAGTAATATTATGAATTCTAGGGGAACTAGTAAAAGGCAGAACAAGGTGGATATTGAAAAGCCAGTGGCACTAGGTGACAAGGACAGTAATAGGTATAGTGGAAAAACAGAAATGAGCAGGAAGGGTAAAGAGAAAGGAGGGTCTTTAAATGTATATTACACTGATAGTCGTAGTGCTAGGAATAAGATGGACGAGTTGAGAGTAGTTGCAAGTACAGGTAATATTGATGTTTTTGCAATAACTGAAACATGGTTTAATATGAAAAATCGGGACTTGCCTGCCGAATGTCACATTCAGGGTTTTAAATTGTTCCAAGTAGACAGAAGTATCGGGAAGGGGGGTGGGGTGGCACTCTATGTCCGTGATCATTTAAATTGTTGCATAAAAACGGGTATAAAGTCTGAAATAACATATACAGAGTCTGTCTGGATAGAATTTTCAGAGGGGTGTTAAAACTTGATTTTAGGCGTGATATATCATCCTCCAAACTTAGATAGGGAACAAGGGAGACTACTTTGAGGGAAAATTGTTAAGGCCACAAGGCACGATAACGTAGTAATTCTAGGGGACTTTAACTTTAGTCAGATTGATTGGAATTTCTTGACAGGTAATTTAGAATCTAACAACTTTTTAGAAGTAGTTCAGGATTGTTTTTTGAAGCAGTTTGTGACAGAACTTACAAGGGAAAATAACCTACTTGATTTGGTTCTGGCAAACAAGGAAACCCTTGTTATTAATTTAAAAATTACAGAGGAACTCGGCACAAGCGACCACAATTCAATTACCGTTGGCATTGAATGGATGTATGATAGTAGGGATAATTTAGTAACGGTCCCAGATTTTCGCTTAGGAGACTACAATGGGCTTAGAGAACACTTATCATCTGTGGACTGGGGTAACGAAGAGAGCTATCAATATGACAGTTTTCTTAACACTATACAGGCTGCCCAAAGAACATTTATCCCGTATAAAGAAATTAGATCAAGTAGAAATGACCCAAAATGGATGAATAATAGGCTCAAATATATTTTAGGGCAGAAGAAAGGAATTTATAGGCGCATCAAAAGAGGGAGGGTCATCTTATAAATCAGTATACAGACATTAAGAGGGACGTTAAGAAGGGGATAAGATAGGTCCCCTTAAGTAAAAGGACACAAATGCAACTAATGTGACATTTTATTGAGGCAACGTTTCGCTCTCCAGGAGCTTTGTCAAGCCGTTACATACAATACATGGATACAGAGGGTATATATATATATATATGCTCAGAGTGAGGTGTAATACTAGTGGTGGCGGTATTAGTAGAGACATAAGTTGTAGTAGTAGTAGTAATACTAATTTTTATAGTGTCCCTAAAGAGATAAATTATGTAATATCACAGTCACTAGTGAAATGGTTATGAAACAACTAGACCGACTGAAACAAAATAAATCGCCGGGTCCTGATGAACTTTTTGCAAGGGTTCTTAAGGAATGCAAAATGGAACTCTGTGAACCATTAGCTAACATTTTTAATCTATCTCTTCAAACAGGTGATATGTGGAAGATGGCCAATGTAATTCCTATTTTTAAAGCAGGGGACAAGTCGTTACCGTCGAATTACCCCCCAATAAGCCTAACCTCAATTGTTGGTAAGTTACTAGAGTCAATTATAGCTGATCTCCTAAGAAGCCATCTTGATAAGCATAATTTAATTAATAATACTCAGCATGGATTCACGAAGGGCCGTTCCTGTCTAACTAATTTATTAATCTTTTTCAGTAAAGCTTTCGATGCTGTTGATCATGATAAAGAATTCGATATTTTTTTATTTAGATTTTAGTCAGGCTTTTGATAGAGTACCACACCAGAGACTGTTAAAGAAAGTGGCAGCTCATGGCATTGAGGGAAAAGTGTTGTCATGGATCGAGTCATGGCTCACCAATAGGAAGCAGAGAGTGTGCATAAATGGGGTTAAATCCGAGTGATATGAGCTAGTGATATGAGCAAATTCGCCGAAGACACGAAGATAGGTAGGATAATTGATTCTAACGTAGATGTCAGGGAACTTCAGGAGGATAAAGACAAACTCAATTCCTGGTCAGAAAAGTGGCAGATGCAGTTCAATGTAGATAAATGCAAGGTTCTGAAGCTCGGGAGTGTCCATAACGTAGAACTTAACCATACAGATTGCGAAAAGGACTTGGGGGTTATGGTAAGCAACAACCTTAAACCAAGACAGCAATGCCTAAGCGTACGTAATAAGGCAAACAGATTACTGGGATTTATATAAAGAAGTGTAAGAAACAGAAGTCCAGAGGTTATATTACAGCTTTATACATCGTTAGTAAGGCCTCACCTAGATTACGCACCTCAATTCTGGTCTCCATATTACAGAATGGATATTAATTCGTTAGAAAACATTCAGCGTAGAATGACTAAATTAATACATAGTATTAGAAATCTTCCGTATGAAGAAAGATTTAAGAGCCTAAAATTACATTCACTTGTAAGACGAAGAATGAGGGGTATTAACATAAGAACATAAGAAAGGAGGAACACTGCAGCAGGCCTGTTGGCCCATACTAGGCAGGTCCTACACAATCCGTCGCACTAACAGAATATCATAATATAAATAATATAACTAAGGTCTTGAGAATATCTCACCAAGAGAGAACCCGCAATAATAGATTCAAATTAGATAAGCTAAGATTTAGAAAGGATATAGGAAAGTATTGGTTTGGAAATAGGGTAGTTGATGAGTGGAACAGTCTGCCTAGTAGGGTTATTGGCAAGGACCTTGGTAGTTTCAAATTTAGGTTGATAAATTCAGAGGAGAGTCTATTTGGGAATTGCACATGTAAATAGAATTATCAAAGTTATTTCTTGGGTATCATAAAGATAGGGTTGGACGAATATTCTGTTAGTGGATGGAATGTGAAGACGCCTAGTATGGCCAACAGGCCTCTGAGTGTTCATTCTTTATGTTTCATGTTCTTATGACGTATTGTTGGGATGTGTTAGTAAGTGGTTAGGACGAGATGTCAACAGGCCTGTTGCAGTGTTCTTCTATGTTCTTTAGGTGCTCCACACTTCTAAAATCTCATGCCTTAGTATGTACGTCAGTGACATGGTCTGTAGTTTATGCTCTGACTGTCTCCTTTCTGTATAGACTAATTTGGGTTGCTTTCACATCTGGTTAGTGCCAGGTTGATAGATGTTTGATGATTGTAGTAAGTGGCAACAAGCTGCTCATGTTCCTTTCTCACGGCCTATGAGCAGGATTTGAACTCAGTTATGATACCCATGTTGTACGAGTGAATGGTTGTAAAAGTTTTGTACACTGGTGAAGATTTGTATGCCGCTCCTTTCAAAATTACCTACATGTGGTTGTTTGACAATCGGTACAGTTTAAGGTTACAGCCTTCTTTGATAACTTACTCATTGTTTGATCTAGTTAACATCAACTGCCTTCTGATCTCTTTCTCTGCCAGGATAGAGCTGATGTTTGTATTAGGCCCACTATTTTTGAGGTATATAGTTCGCTTAGCAGTTTCTTAAACTTCTCCTCGGTTGAGTGTAGTGTGTCGAGTACTTGTTGGTGTACCCTAATATCCCAGTTTGCTGGAAGCCTTTCTGTCTCCACTGAAAATACTTCCTTAAATCTCGCGTTGACCTCCTCACATACTTCCTGGTCGTTTCTTTTGATCTTCTTTCCTTCCTTTCGCAGCCTGATTACCTGTCTCTAACTGTTGTTTTTCTCCTGATATAGCTGTACAGTAACTTTGAGTCAGATTTAGTTTTCGATGCTATGTCATTCTCGTATTGCCGCTGGGAGTCCCTCCTTATCCATGTATATTCTTTTCTGCCTCCTCGGTCATCTCTTTATTTTCCAGGGTCCTTTGTTTTCTATACATTTTCCATTCTGTGCCACACTTAGCTCTGGCCTCTCTACACCTCCGGATGAACGAAGGGCTCGTTCTGGTCTTGCTATTGCTTCTGTTGACCTTGGGTACAAAAATTTTTCTCTGCCTCCCTGCACTTTGTGGTCGCATGTTCCTTCATTTTATTTACTGACTTTCCCTCCAGTTCTCTTCCCCCATGCACCTCATGCAGCTATTACCTAATGCTTGTGTAGTCTCTCTTTTGCAGTTTACATCCGCAGTTGTTCTCCTGCTGCTTCCTTCTCCACTGTTAGATCTACAACGTAGTCGAAGCTCAGGACCACGTGGTCACTAATTTTGAGGGGCCTTTCATATGTGATATCCCCAATGTCTGAGCTATTCAAAGTAAATGCAAGGTCCAGCCTTGCTGGTTCATCTTTTCCTCTCTTTCTGGTAGTATCTCTAACATGTTGATGCATAAGGCTTTCCAAGACAGCTTCCATCATCTTAGCCCTCCATGTTTCTGGTCCTCCACGTGGCTCCATGTTTTTGTAGTCAATCTCCTTGTGATTGAAATCACCAACAACTAATACCTTTGCCCTTCCCATATGTGCCTTTCTGGCCACCTCAGCTAGCATGTCCACCATTGCCATATGTTTGTGTGCGTGTGTACTCACCTGGTTGTGGTTGCAGGGGTCGATTCATAGCTCCTGGCCCCGCCTCTTCACTGGCCGCTACTGGGTCACTCTCTTGAGCTTTATAATACCTCTTCTAAAAGCTATGAATGGATCCTGCCTCCACTGCATCGCTTCCCAAACTATTCCACTTCCTGACCACTCTGTGACTGAAGAAATACTTCCTAACACCACTGTGATTTATCTGAGTCTTCAACTTCCAACTGTGTCCCCTTGTTGCTGTGTTCCATCTCTGGAACATTCTGTCTCTGTCCACCTTGTCAATTCCTCTCAGTATTTTATATGTCGTTATCATGTCCCCCCTATCTCTCCTGTCATCCAGTGTCGTCAGGACGATTTCCTTTAACCTCTCCTCATAGGACATACCCCTTAGCTCCGGGACTAGTCTTGTTGCAAACCTTTGCACTTTCTCTAGTTTCTTTACATGCTTGGCTAGGTGTGGGTTCCAAACTGGTTCTGCATACTCCAGTATGTGCCTAACGTACACAGTGTACAGGGTCCTGAACGATTCCTTATTAAGATGTCGGAATGCTGTTCTTAGGTTTGCTAGGCGTCCGTATGCTGCAGCAGTTGTGTGTGTGTGTGTGTGTATGTGTGAATGTGTATGTGTATATCTATGTGTGTGTGTATGTGTATAAGTGTGTTTGAGTATGTGCCTATGTTTATGTGTGCATAGAAGCAACATTGTAAATTCTCCAGTTTCTCTCTGTTCCCACTCAAGCTAAGTAATCCGCTGAGTTCCCGGGAAAAGCTGCTACTTAGCATATGAATGTTTGGGTTGTAAACAATTCTTACTGAGAGTAATTATTATGTCCTTTTGTTGAAGAATTCGTAATGACTGTGTTCTTTTATGTAGAAAACTCCTTACTTTTTATTTTATATATATATATATATATATATATATATATATATATATATATATATATATATATATATATATATATATATAATGGTAGTAGGTTGGTAGACAGCAACCGCCCAGGGAGGTACTACCGTCCTGCCACGTGAGTGTAAAACGAAAACCTGTAATTGTTTTACATGATGGTAGGATTGCTGTGTCTTTTTTCTGTCTCATAAACATGCAAGATTTCAGGTACGTCTTACTACTGCTACTTACACTTAGGTCACGCTATACACAAAAATGTACACGTTTATGTATACACACTATTATAACCTCAGGTTCAATGGCCTGTTAACCTGAGTGTAAAAGGGAGCTTGGAGCAAAGAAACAGAGTAGAAAATGCTTTGAATTTGTATTTCCTTCACCAATCAGTTAGATTAATATATAAGACTTTTGTCTTTTCCTTCACCAAGTAAATAGAAAAGGGCTTTTTACACATATGTACACTATATACAGACAGAGTAGTATTAGTGCACGCCACGGTTGTCTAGGCTAAACAGCAGCCAAAAGACAGACAACTTTCCACAACCAGCTCTATGCAGGAATTCCAAGGACAAACTGCGAGTGGTATCCACGTCACCTTTGTCATTGTTAAACTCGCATTTTAATTGGCTGAACCGAGTCGTTGATTTGATGATGGGGCCCCATCGCCAAACCCTTAACGAGGGTTCGCTGGTTGGAGGGGAGCCTATGTGGGTGTGTTTAACATGCTCCGAATAAAGATTACATACTCTTTGCATGCAACACTCCCACCCCAAGAGGGCTCAGGACTAGGCTTCCACCTCAAATGGGTAGAGTGCCACCATGGCACATTATAATAATGGGACCGCCTTTCCCCTCAACCATCGCGCTCATTAGATAAAGCTAAACTTTTCTCGAGACATAAAGTCCAGCTTTAAACTTAAGAGTGAGACAGCAGACGGTAGGGCTAGCGTAGGTCCAATGTGCCTGCAGTCGGTAGCAGGGCACCTCCCCACTAAAAAAAAAAAAAACCCACTAGGGGAAAAAAAAGGGCTGGTTCCACCCAAAGTCCCTAACACACCCTAACTAAATCCAATGACTTCTGGACAACACATCAGCTAGCGTATTATTTTTGCCAGCGATGTGTATAATTTTTATATTGTAGAGTTGCAACCTAATACTACAACGCATGAGTCTGGTATTTTTGTTTCTCATACTCTGGATGTAAACCAGAGGGTTGTGGTCGCTGTAGATGGTGACCACCTGAGAGGACTGGCCCACGTAGACATCAAAATGCTCTAATGCCAGAAGTAGAGCCAGGCCCTCCTTCTCTATAGTAGAGTAGGCCCTCTGGTGTGGTTGGTATTTGGCCGAAAAATATGCCACAGGCTGCAACCCATCATTCCCAGATTGCAGAAGCACTGCCCCCACCCCAGACTCACAAGCATCAATCTGCAAGGAAAATGGTTTTGAAAAGTCTGGAGACAACAGAATGGGTGCAGTACAAAGTAATCTCTTTGCTTTCGTAAAGGCATCTTGACATTCTGGGGTCCAAATAAAGGGAACTTTGTGACTGGTAAGTGAGGTTAGAGGTGCAACAATATCTGCAATTTTTTTACAGAATCTTCTATAAAACCCTACCATCCCTAGAAAACGTTGAAGGGATTTCCTTTCAGAGGGGACTGGATAATTTTTAATGGCCAGAATTTTTGCAAATTTAGGGGCCACTTTGCCACTACCTACTGCATGACCCAGAAAATTAATAGTAGATTGGCCAAAGGATGACGTTGATAAATTAACAGTTAAATGAAAACTCTGGAAGGTCTCAAAGAGAGCCTTAAGCCTAAACACATGTTGGTCCCAAGAGTCCGACACAACAACTATGTCATCTAGGTAAGCTGCCGTGCCTTCAAGTCCTTTAATAGCCTGATGGATAAGTCTCTGGAATGATGCAGGAGAGTTTTTCATTCCGAAGGGGGTCACTGTATACTGATAATGACCTCCTGGAATTACGAAGGCAGAGATTTCCTTCGCCTTATCTGTTAAAGGTACTTGATAGTAACCTGGAGGTCCAATTTGGATACAAAAGTAGCCTTACCCACAAAGTCGATTACATCATCCAGACGTGGCAGAGGATAGGCATCTGCACCTGTGACCTCATTCACCTTACGGTAATCTGTGCACATTCGGAACCCTCCATCAGCTTTGTTAACAAGGATGCACGGTGAAGCCCACGGACTAGATGACTCCTCCACTAACCCATGCTCTAACAGAAATTCTACCTCCTGTTTAAGTAGCCTCTGTTTTTCAGGATTAGCTCTGTAAGGGAAGAGTTTAATAGGTTTAGAGTTTCCAACATCTACATCATGATATCCTAATGTACATTTTTTCGGCACATCCGAAAAAAATATCAGGATAAGATTGTAGGAGCGCAGTTAAATTAGTTACTTGAGACTTGGTCAAACCCAACATTAAAAGTTTAGGGTCCTTGAGGAGGACCGAATTTGGAAGCTTTACATTAATCTCAGAGTGCAAAGAGTCAGGGTCATCAGAGGCAGAGGACAGAGTCATTACTGGGACTTTATCTGGTGTATTAAAGGCTTTAATTTGATTAATGTGGTAAGTTTTGCTTTTTGAGGTCTTGTCAAGGGGAGATACCACATAATTTACATCAGATAATTTACTTACGATTTGCATTGGTCCCGTAAATCTAGCTTTCAATGTGTGGATGGAAGGAGCGAAATTTTGAGTTTCTGTTATACCTCTGTTTCATCGTATTCTGAGCTGCCTTCAAGTTAGCCTTAGCCAACTGACGTGCTACCTGCAACCTTGAAGAAGGGTTGTAGAGGGTTGTGGAGGCGTCTTCTCCCATCCATCCTTCTTTGAGCACACGTAGAGGACCTCGTACATTGCACCGTTTCTCTCATTGCGAATAGCAACAGAGGAAGTGATTCATCCCAGTCTGTAGGAAAATGCATGCAGAATGTTCTCATCATTGTTTTTAACGTCTGATGGAATCTTTCCAAGGCGCCTTGGGACTGAGGATGATAGGCAGTGGATAGGTTATGAACTATTCCTAGCCTAGTTAATGCTTCCCTAAATACTTTGGCAGTGAAGTTAGTACCTTGATCACTTTGAATAGTTTTAGGAATTCCAAAGCAAGAGATAAACTTAGTTAAAGATTTAAGGATTGCTTTAGTGTTAATACTGCGCATAGGAACTGCCTCTGGATATCTAGTTACTCTATCCATGATTGTGAATAAGTATTGATTTCCAGACTTAGCTTTAGGTAGTGGACCTACACAATCTATTATTAATTCTGAAAAAGGGTCTTCATTAACAGGAATGGGATGGAGAGGTGCAGGGTTAATGGGGTGTCCAGGTTTCCCTACCTGCTGACATGTACGTGGTGGCTACTGCTCATGGACTAGCTTGTACATGGTGGCTACTGTTCAGTGACTAGCTTGTACGTGGTGGCTACTGCTCAGGGACTAGCTTGTACATGGTGGCTACTGCTCAGGGACGAGCTTGTACGTGGGGGCTACTGCTCAGGGACTAGCTTGTACGTGGTTAATGCTCAGGGACTAGCTTGTACGTGGTGGCTACTGCTCAGGGACTAGCTTGTACGTGGTGGCTACTGTTCAGGGACTAGCTTGTACATGGTGGCTACTGTTCAGGGACTAGCTTGTACGTGGTGGCTACTGCTCAGGGACTATCTTGTACGTGGTAGCTACTGCTCAAGGACTAGCTTGTACGTGGTGGCTACTGCTCAGGGACTATTTTGTACATTGAGTCTACTGCTCAAGGACTAGCGTGTACGTGATGGCTACTGCTCAGAGACTAGCTTGTACGTGGTGACTACTGCTAAGGGACTAGCTTGTACGTGGTGGCTACTGCTAAGGGACTAGCTTGTACAGTGGTGGCTACTGCTCAAAGACTAGCTTGTACGTGGTGGCTACTGCTCAGGGATTTGCGTATACGTGGTGGCTACTGCTCAGGGACTAGCTTGTACGTGGTGGCTACTGCTCAGGTATTAGCTTGTACGTGGTGGCTACTGCTCAGGGACTAGCTTGTACTTGGTGGCTACTGCTCAGGGACTAGCTTGTACTTGGTGGCTACTGTTTAGGGACTAGCTTGTACGAAGTGGCTACTGCTCAGGAACTAGCTTGTACGTAGTGGCTACTGCTCAGGAACTAGTTTGAACGTGCTGGCTACTGCTCAGGGACTAGCGTGTACGTGGTGGCTACTGCTCAGGGGTTAGCTTGTACGTGGTGGCTACTGTTCAGGGACTAGCTTGTACGTAGTGGCTACTGCTCAGGAACTAGCTTGTACGTAGTGGCTACTGCTCAGGAACTAGCTTGTACGTAGTGGCTACTGCTCAGGAACTAGCTTGTACGTGGTGGCTACTGCTCAGGGACCAACTTGTACTTAGAGGCGCCTGCTCATGGACTAGCTTGTATTTAGTATCTACAGCTCAGGGACTAGATTGAACTTAGTAGCTACTGATCAGGGACCAACTAGTATTTAGTGGTCCCGTGCTCAGGGACTAGTTTGTACTTAGTGGCTACTGCTCAGGGATTAGTCTATACTTAGTGGCTACTGCTCGGAGACTAACTTATACTAAGTGGCTACTGCTCAGGGACTAGCTTGCACTTAGTGGCTAGTGCTCAGGGACTATCTTGTAATTAGGACTACTCCTCATGGACTAGCTTGTACTTAGTGGCTACTGCTCAGGAACTAGCTTGTAAATTAACAGATGCCAGAATGTCAGGGCTTGAATCCAGGCTCCTGCTCGGGTACTAACTTGTAGAAACAGAGGCTAGTAAGTCAGAATGTTGTGCCTCAACACCAAATCGTCTCCAAAGCAAAAAGTGTGAATAAGATCTAACACAACCCCCACTAACGAAGTGAGGCAGAACAGGTGTGTGAGTTGACCTATGTTATTCTAAGTAGCCAGATACTTCCAACCATCACGAGTGTCTACCTAATGACTGACTGGCAGTACTTCTCATCACTTAGCTAAGAGCAAACGCCGGTCACTTGGCACTTGGTACAGGGGAGATGATGTGTGCCTGGGCAACATCGCGAGTACTTAAAACATTACACGGCTCTTCCTTTGTAGTACAAACACTATAATTAATAATTCGCATTCAAATCACTGACAAAATATACAATACGCTCTAATGTAAGCGTATTTAAAGTCTTGCACTAATTCAGTGTTACGTAAGGGTGGAAACAACAAATGCATCAGACAGGTACACTACCTTGCTAATGTACTAAATAACAATTGGGAAGGTGCAAGAGGCGGTGTGAGGGGATAGAGAAGAGTGTGAGTGCTTTGGGCAGTAAAGGCAGTGTAAAGGAGGTAATAGGAAGGTCTTAGTGAGAGGAGAAAGGGTGTGAGAAGATGAAAAGATGGGTTCAAGGGAGTGGAAAGGGATGGTGTTGGGGAGAGGGAAGGAAGGGTGTAGAAAAAGGAAACTGGATATGGAAGAAAGGAATAATGAAAGAAGGGTCCTTTGAGAGAGACGGAATAGTGGGTGTCAGGGAAAGTCGGTTAAGGGAAGAAGGGAGGGATTGGAAGAAAGTGTGTAGTTCATGGAAGAAAGATTATTTAAAGGATGAGGGTTGATCAGTCAGGGGTAGAGGGAAAGAGGTAATTAGCCACCACTTTGCTCTGAGCTCGCCACCACCGATTGGAATGCTCTTCTCCAAGAGGATGTTGACAACCAAGTGAAAGCCTTCACTGGACACATCCTTAATCTACAACAAGAACACATCCCTCACCGGCAGTATGACGAAGCCTACAGATCAGCCATGGTTTGGCTTTCGTTGTAGAGAGGCTGCTACTGCTAAGTACAAGGCATGGCGAAAGTATAAGAGACATCCTACTACTTATAACAGAAACTTGCACAGGCAAGCCTGTAGGCATATGAGTGAAGTTCAAAAGTGGGCCATCTCTAAATGGGAGGTGGACACAAAAAGAAAGGTAGCATCAGGTAGAGTGGGTCAAGGACAGACAAGGTTATCTGCCTGATGAACTCATTCCACCTCTAAATCGACAGGATGGGACCACCTCTACTAGTAGTCAAGAGAAAGCGGACCTCTTCGCCGAACACTTTGCTACCAAAACTGTCAGTGGTGACAATAAAGTAGGAGGAGGTGCATCTTACTCTTAAATCGCTTGACCAAGAAAAGGCTGTGGGCCCAGACAAGTTGAGCCCAAGATTGCTGACTAGATGTGCATACCAGCTAGCAGCACCTCTAACTCGCATCATTCAGCACTGCCTAGTACAGTGTAAATGACCTTCTCTGTGGAAAGAGAAATTGTAGTCTCTGTTCACAAAATGAAGAGCAAAGCAGAAATCAGCAACTACAGACCAGTGTCACTCCTGTCAATCACTGGCAAGATCCTTGAGACAAATCACAGAGTTTTTTGACTACCACTCACTACTTTGTGACCGTCAATATGGCTTCAGGAAGGTTACTCTCCTGCTGATCTGTTGTTAAACCTCTCCTCTAAATGGCACCAGTCACTGGATGAATCCAAAGTCAGCTGTGTGGTAGCACTGGACATTACTAGTGCTTTCGACCTAGTGTGGCATCAGGGTCTCTTGGCAAAACTCTAGGCACTAGGAATTGCAGGCTCTACGCTATGTCTCCTCAGTGATTACCTTTATGGTAGATCTCTTAGGGTAGCTCTCAATGGAAAATAATCAGCAAGACATCCTATTGGGACAAGTGTTCCACAAGGAAGTGTGCTGGGACCATTGTTATGGAATGTCTACTTCAATGACCTTCTTCATCTCATCCCATAATCACATGAATATGCAGACGACTGTACTCTGACATTTGCTTATCCAAGCGAAGAAATGTCAGCTGCTCTAAACTACATCAATTACCAGCTAAGAGCTATATCAGCTTAGGGAAACCGATGGCAGGTAACATTTGCATCTGAGAAAACACAGAGGATGGTCTCTAGGCACCATGATGGTAATGCCGGAGCAGTAGTAAGTATGAATGGGAGAGTGTTGGTACCTGGGGAAGACCTTGATATCCCTGGGGTGAAATTTGACTCCAAACTTACCATGAAGAACCACGTTGTAAATTTTGCAAACAAGGCAGCCAGGAAGCTTACAGCACTTCGACGTATCTCGCATCTGCTAGACAGTAGGTGTTGCAAGATTCTGTATGAGGCACAAGTATGCTCACACCTTGAGTATGCTCCACTTTCTTACTTTGCCTGCCCCCCTCCCCCCATCTCACCTGCGACTCCTTGACAGAGTAGAGAACAGAGCAAGACGTCTCACCTCTCGCCTGGACCCATCCTGGATAGATCTCTCATTTCAGCAGAGCCTTCAACACAAGAGGGATGTGGGCGGCCTTACTGTTTTATACAAGGCCAACATTGCCAAAGTACCACACTTGGCTCCACTTCGAGGACAGTGAGAAGCGAGCTTCTATACCACAAGACGGGCAGAAAGCAGCAACTTCACTCTGGCTGTAACCTTCTCCAGAACATCACTTCATCTGAGATCATTTATTCCCAGGATGACTCGAGTCTGGAACACATTCGTACAGCATTATGATGTCATTGAGGTCAAGTCAGTTGATCAAATGAAAATGCTGGCCCACAGATGGTTCCAACTTCATCCTGTTCCCGACTTGTATGTTTCATAACAATAAAAATGCTTTCAAATGAGTTGATGTAGGTAACTGCTCTTAGCTTGTCAATAAAGTAAAAAATTATTAACCTAACCTTGACAAACCCTGTATAAAGAAAAGAAAATAGACGGAAGGTGTAGGGTAGATGGAAACAAAGTGTGGGGTAGACTGAAGGAATGTGTGGAGTAGACTGAAAGGTGTGTGGTAGATTGAATGAAGGTGTGGTATAGACTGAAGGAATGTGTGTGGTAGACTGAAAGAAGGTGTGGGGAAGACTGAAGGAAGGTGCGTTGTAGACTGAAGGAAGGTGTGTGGTAGACTGAAGGAAAGTGTGGTGTAGACTGAAGGAAGCTGTGGTGTAGAGTGAAGGAATGTGTGTGGTAGACTGAAGGAAGGTGTGGGGTAGACTGAAGGAAGGTGTGTGGTAGACTGAAAGAATATGAGTGGTAGACTGAAGGAAGTAGTGTGGTAGACTGAAGGAAGGAGTGTGGTAGACTGAAGGAAGGAGTGTGGAAGACTGAAGGAAGGAGTGTGGTAGACTGAAGGAAGGAGTTGGGTAGACTGAAGGAAGGAGTGTGGAAGACTGAAAGAAGGAGTGTGGTAGACTGAAGGTAGGAGTTGGGTAGACTGAAGGAAGGAGTGTGGTAGACTGAAGGAAGGAGTGTGGTAGACTGAAGGAAGGAGTGTTGCAGACTGAAGGAAGGAGTGTGGTAGACTGAAGAAAGGAGTGTAGTAGACTGAAGGAAGGAGTGTGGTAGACTGAAGGAAGAAGTGTGGAAGACTGAAGGAAGGAGTGTGGTAGACTGAAGGAAGGAGTTGGATAGACTGAAGGAAGGAGTTGGATAGACTGAACGAAGGAGTTGGGTAGACTGAAGGAAGGAGTGTGGTAAACTGAAGGAAGGAGTGTGGTAGACTGAAGGAAGGAGTGTGGCAAACTGAAGGAAGGAGTGTGGTAGACTGAAGGAAGGAGTGTGGTAGACTGAAGGAAGGAGTGTGGAAGACTGAAGGAAGGAGTGTGGTAGACTGAAGGAAGGAGTGTGGTAGACTGAAGGAAGGAGTGTGGCAGACTGAAGAAAGGAGTGTGGTAGACTGAAGGAAGGAGTGTGGTAGACTGAAGGAATGAGTGTAGTAGACTGAAGGAAGGAGTTGGGTAGACTGAAGGAAGAAGTGTGGAAGACTGAAGGAAGGAGTGTGGTGGAAGGAGTGTGGTAGACTGGTAGACTGAAGGAAGGAGTTGGGTAGACTGAAGGAAGGAGTTGGGTAGACTGAAGGAAGGAGTGTGGTAAACTGAAGGAAGGAGTGTGGTAGACTGAAGGAAGAAGTGTGGTAGACTGAAGGAAAGAGTGTGGTAGACTGAAGGAAGGAGTGTGGTAGACTGAAGGAAGGAGTGTGGTAGACTGAAGGAAGGAGTGTAGTAGACTGAAGGAAGAAGTGTGGTAGACTGAAGGAAGGAGTGTGGAAGACTGAAGGAAGGAGTGTGGTAGACTGAAGGAAGGAGTGTGGTAGACTGAAGGAAGGAGTGTGGTAGACTGAAGGAAGGAGTGGGGTGGAAACCAAAGCTAGCAGAGTTGTCCCCCTACCCCCAATATTCCATCACGCAGGATTTTTTTCAATCATGTAGTGTTGAAGTCTGTCAGCTAGAGCTGAAACACTTCAGCAAAGCAATTAGTTAATGGTCAAGTAATCCCTGAAGGGATCAGCTGTTACTGTACGGAAGCCTCAGAGGTTTCGTTCCAGCACAGCTGAAGCTGCTACAACCACATATACACAGAAACACATACACGTGCACATATTAACACATACACACATAAACATGTAGGTGACTACACACACAAAACAGGTCAAGTGTTTATCGACAAGTACCTTCTACAACTGGTAACACACACGCGCGCGTGCACACACACACACACACACAGCTTCATGCACCAAGTATCAATTGGTAAATATTACACTGTAGTCTATCTGTTCGGTCTTACCCAAGGGAAAGGGAAAACGATCTACTTGGTTCTCGTGAATAGGAAGTTCCCTCTTTCTCGTACTTGTAAAAAAAATAGTACCTACTCAGAGGAACAAAAGCACGGGGGAAAGAGATGAATGAAGGCAGTGGTTGACATTATCTAGACACGGTATATGCTGGTCAGATGCACAAACTGGAGGAGGATTAAAAAAAAAAAACTTTAATTTACTTCGGAAGGAAACTGTATAAAGATGCCAAAAACCCATGAAATAGGCTGCAGAAAAGTTAAATATGACGAATATGCTTAATAAAGGTCACTAAAATTAGAAGAATTGATAAAGATAAAAAGAGACCATGTGGGAAAAGGAGAGGATAGAAGTTGCAACAACAATGAAGTAGAGTAATGGGACCGGAAAGATAAAAGTAGAATATTCACTTGCTGAGATACTTTCGAAAGATGGGAAAGCTAAAGAGATAATAAGAGAAACAGCGAAATAGTAAAAATAAATCTGCAGGAAAAGGCAATGGGAGGAAAAAGGAGGAAGATCAGTGATAAGCAGATGAGAGGATGAGGATTGCAAGATCATCAGAGTCGTTGGGTGCATAGGAGGAGAGGAAGACACAGAGCATATGGAAAATGTCAGTTGATCTTCTCGTCTCACGTAGGTTGTAGCAAGACTGTCAGAAAGAAGCATGACTGAAGAACACACTTGTCATGTATACCTGGATCAAGAGAGGACGGAAATGAAGAGCCAACTGATATAGATGCATATACAAAGTTGATGGACAAGGGGAAGAGAAATAAATGAAAGGACAAGAGGAGAGAGAACGTTCTGCTTGAAGGAACATGTTATGGTATACTAGCTGTCCCTTGGTACACTAGCTGTCCCTTGGTACACTAGCTGTCCCTTGCTACACTAGCTGTCCTTGCACACTGATGTCCTTGGTACACTAAGTCCCTGATATAGTGTCTACATAAGCTGATGCACAGGTAAAATAGCTGTCTTGCTACACTAGCGTTCTGCTACACTAGCTGTCCCTTGGTACACTAGCTGTCCCTTGGTACACTAGCTGTCCCTTGGTACACTAGCTGTCCCTTGGTACACTAGCTGTCCCTTACCAAAGAAACACAAATTCACCACTCACATCCACTTCCCTTACACTAACATTAAACTATAACAGTGCTAGTGACCATACAGAATTTAACATCAAAAACCTTATTGAAGTTATGGTTGAAGAAAGAAAGACAAATGAGGGCAGGAGGAATTCTCTCATCCCTTTAAAGGGATGGAAGAATTCCTGAATGATGTGCAGTGGGAAGGGGAACTGGAAGGGAAGTCAACGAATGATATGATGGAGTACCAAACCGAAAATTGCCGGGAGGCAGAGGTAAATTTAATACCCAGAAAAGAGAAGAGGAGATAACAGACAAAGAGAACTCTGGATCAATCAAAAAATTTAGAGAGTAAAAAAAAACACAAGAATGTGGAAAAAAACTACGGATAGCAAGAAGGACAGACGACAGCAGAAAAGTGAGCAATAAATACGCAATGGTAAAGAAGAGTGATTCATATTTGGCAAAGTGATAAGTCTAAATTGAAACTGCTTCTCAGTCATACCAGAATATTTACGACATTAAAAGACAAGGTAATTCGACTGAAGATGGAAGGAGGAGAGCTCACGAGAAAGACAAGAAAACTGCGAGGGACTGGTTCCTAATCTGCACACAGAAATCACTCCCTACGAAAGCAAAAGACTTGGCAGGCGATGCAACATCCCCCCAATGAAAAGTAGGGGCGCCATTAGTACACTTAGAGAAAACACAATAAGTGTACGGGGCCCAAGACTGTTCAAAGCCCCCCTGCTTTCAAGCAGCAAACAGATACCTAAAATAAGTGCCGGATCAGTCGGGCTGTGGGTCGTACGCAGCTGGAGCTTTTGGTCATAAGACCGAGGCCTTCCACTGGCTTACCGGTCCAACCCTTTAAAAATTAAGGTTTGAACAATAAAATGCTATTCTTTATAATAGAAGTAATCAAAGAGAGGCATGAAATCAGCGATAACACAGTGGAAGCGAATTCCATATGATGGTTGAAAAATGGATATGAAAAGTTCATTTACTTCAGTCTGTCTGAAAATAAAAAAAGTAGAATCAAGAGCTATAGCTACTCCCACTAAATCTTTAATATAAAAATATAAAAAGAAAACGAGACACACTAACGAGTCCCCCAGCGAAGGTTCCTCCTCTCTCCATCACGACCACACCATAAAATCAATTAAAATATGTTTGCTCAGTACTAGGGGCGAGGGAAAGGGTCGAAACCTTTGTGTGAAGCGTTTAACCTCATGGCCAGGATTGGATTCCCTTCATTCGATCAGGCGATAAGCTATTAAATTATAATTTCCTCCATCCCCGGTGTGTTCTTTTCATTACCTGACGACCTTCCGTACAAGGGAGACTGAAGAATCGTGTAAAGAGTGTGTGGTGTGTGATTACGCGGAGTTCAATGGTGTTAGGCTGGTAGCCAGCAGTCATCCAGGGAGGTGCAATTGTGTTCACATGTGTGACTATGTGGTGATGATAGTTGGGAAGTACAATCGTACACTAGGAAGAGTTTAAAATAGACGTAGGAATAATGTTTGTCAGGAATTAGGACAATTGTTCCCTGACTTGGGTCTTAGACACATGAGGACCCACAGGTGGAGCTTTTGGTCCTGTGACCGAGGCCTTCCGCTCGCTTACCGGTCCACCTCTTGAAAAATCATGGTTATGATTGTAACCACGGCACATCTTTCAGAATAGACTCAGTATATTTCAGTGATTTAACTGCCTTGATATGTTCATCTGCTAAACTCGGAGAATCTTGAAACCTAACACTACCATGGGAGGTACTATTATACTTTAAAATGAAAACCTAGAAAGTTTTGCGAATTCCTAGCATTGTAAAAATCTCTAGTTGTGTCGATGCATGCAGGGGATGAGATGAAAAGCTGTAAGCCTTCCTGCCTGAAAGCTGGCTGCCTTGGAAAAACGTCCAGCGAAAGCTGGATGCCAAGGTATTGGACCAGTGTGGTACGGTCGGTAAAGCACTGCGTACCTTGTCATGAGGTTCGTAGGTTCGAGTCTCCGTCGGCCAGAGATCAGTGTTTGTATATATATATTATGTATACATGCCTGAGTGTATGTACGTATGTGTGTTTATGAGTGTATATATGAGATTATGCAATAAGATCACAGTAAACAGGTAAAATCACAATAAGCAGAACAACCACTGTGAAAAAATAATGAAATTCCAAGTGCTTTCGTGATTTCTCACACTATCAAGGAACTATAATATAAGATGTCACGAAAGCGCTTTAAATTTCACCATTTTTTCACAGCGATTCTGCATAAGAGTGTATGTATGAATGAGTGCATGAATGTATTTGTGTATGCTTGCATGCATGTACAGTATGTATGTATATGTGAAATTATGCATGTATGTGTGTATGTATGCATACATGTACAGTATGTATGTATGTATGTATATGTGAAATTATGCATGTACTCACCTAGTTGTACTCATCTAGTTGTGGTTGCAGGGGTCGAGACATAGCTCCTGGCCCCGCATCTTCACTGGCCGCTACTGGGTCACTCTCCCTGCGCCACGAGCTTTATCATACCTCTTCTTAAAGCTGTGTATGGAACCAGCCTCCACTACATCGCTTCCCAAGCTATTCCACTTCCCGACCACTCTGTGACTGAAGAAATACTTCCTAACATCCCTGTGATTCATCTGAGTCTTCAACTTCCAACTGTGTCCCCTTTTTGCTGTGTCCCATCTCTGGAACATTCTGTCTCTGTCAACCTTGTCAATTCCTCTCAGTATTTTATATGTCGTTATCATGTCCCCCTTATCTCTCCTGTCCTCCAGTGTCGTCAGGTCGATTTCCCTTAACCTCTCCTCGTAGGACATACCCCTTAGCTCTGGGACTAGTCTTGTTGCAAACCTTTGCACTTTCTCTAGCTTCTTTACGTGCTTGGCTAAATGTGGGTTCCAAACTGGTGCTGCATACTCCAGTATGGGCCTAACGTACACAGTGTACAGGGTCCTGAACGATTCTTTATTAAGATGTCGGAATGCTGTTCTTAGGTTTGCTAGGCGCCCGTATGCTGCAGCCGTTATTTGGTTGATGTGCGCCTCAGGAGATGTGCCTGGTGTTATACTCACCCCAAGATCTTTTTCCTTGATTGAGGTTTGTAGTCTCTGGCCCCCTAGACTGTACTCCGTCTGCGGTCTTCTTTGCCCTTCCCCAATCTTCATGACTTTGCACTTGGTGGGGTTGAACTCCAGGAGCCAATTGCTGGACCAGGCTTGCAGCCTGTCCAGATTCCTTTGTATTTCTGCCTGGTCCTCGTCCGATTGAATTCTTCTCATCAACTTCACATCATCTGCAAACAGGGACACTTCGGAGTCTATTCCTTCCGTCATGTCGTTCACAAATACCAGAAACAGCACCGGTCCTAGGACTGACCCCTGTGGAACCCCACTCGTCACCGGCGCCCACTCTGACATGTGTGTATGTATGAATGAGTGCATGTATGTATATATGTATACACACACACATATATAATATATATTATACATACATATATATATATATATATATATATATATATATATATATATATATATATATATATATATATATATATATATATATATATATATATATATATATATATACAATGGGAGTAAAACAACATAGATAACTCAGAGCTACATGTCAAATACTTCGTCCAACTCCCCGGCAGTGGGCCGCGTGCCCAGAATACTGCAGGCATTTCCCTCTGGATCGCAACACTGAGTCTCTGAAAGAGGAAACTGATCGCCCTGTGGTCCTTGGTTTCTATGATGAGTTTTCCACCCAGCTCCTTGAGAAACTTTAGAGCACACTTGCCCCATGCTCCATGGGTCTCCGACCCTATTGGGATGAAGTTATAGCAAGAGGGAAGGTCTTCATATTTGCGGGTCTTCTGGGTCTCCCTGTGGCTGGCAGCTCCATATATAGATAGATAGATAGATAGATATAGATATATATAAAGTCGTTCCGAATAGGTAAAATTGGTAAATTAGCAAGAACTGGTTTAAAATTAAGTCCTTTCTCAAATTTTATTTTATACGTTTAAAAATATTTTTTTTAAATTTATGTTACTGTAAAAATTAATGATTTTGTACCAAAAGAACCTTACAAAACTTACCTAACCTTATTATAACAAGAGCAATTTAATTTAGCCTAATTCAACGAAATATATTTTAGATAAGTTTACAATAATTTAATAATAAATAAACACATTGAAATATATTTTTTTTCGTTAGAATCAGAATGATTTTTGCGAAATTAATGCATGCACATTTTCGCTTGCCTTATTCGGCAAGAAGAGCATTGCTATTTAAGCCAAAATCGCAGAGGTATGATAAAGACATGAGCTTTGTCATCCCTCTTCATAAAGCTATTAATGAATCCTGCCTCAAATACATCATTTCCCAGACTATACCATTTCATGACAACTCTGTGACTGAAGAAATACTTCCTAACGTCCGTGTGATTTATCTGAGTCTTCAACTTCCAATTGTGACCCTTTGTTGCTGTGCCCCATCTCTGGAACATCCTGTCTCTGTCCACCTTGTCGATTCCTCTCAGTATTTTATATGTCGTTATCATATTTCCCCTATATCTCCTGTCCTCAAGTGTCGTCAGCTTGATTTCCCTTAACCTCTCCTCGTAGGACATGCCCCTTAGCTCCGGGACTAGTTTTGTTGCACACCTTTGCACTTTCTCTAATTTCCTTATGTGCTTGGCTAGGTGTGGGTTCCAAACTGGTGCTGCATACTCCAATATAGGCTTGACGTACACGGTGAACAGGGTCCTGGGCAATTCCTTACTGAAATGTCGGAATGCTATTCTTAGGTTTGCTAGGCGCCCATATGCTGCAACAGTTATTTGGTTGATGTACGTCTCAGGAGATGTGCCCGGTGTTATACTCACCCCAAGATCCTTTTTCTTGAGTGAAGTTTGTAGCCTCTGGCCCCTAGACTGTACTCCGTTTGTCGTGTGGGTCTTGGGAGAGATATATAGGAGGTCAAAGATACTCCTTGTTGGATGGTTACGGTATATTTACAGTAATTAGAGGAGAGTCCCGCACACCGTCTGTCTCGCCTGTAGGTCTAACGTAGTGAGGCAGTCTGCCTATGATAGGCTGTGTACATGCGCTGAGCCTCTGACGTCAGCGGGTACCGTGACGTCACACGCAAAGGGACCAGCTTTATAAAGATACACTAAACAAGTGTATCTATGATACTGACACGACACGTTTGCGGTCTTCTTTGCCCTTCTCCAATGTTCATGACTCTGCACTTGGAGTTGAACTCCAGGAGCCACTCTCTGGATCAACCATGAAGTCTGTCCAGATCACTTTATAGTTCTGCTTGGTCCTAATCCGATTGAATTCTTCTCATTAACTTTACATCTTCTGCAAACAAGGACACTTTTGAGTCTATTCCTTCTATCATGTCATTCACATATACCAGAAACACCACCAGTCCTAGGACTGACCCCTGTGGAACCTCGCTTGTCACAGGCGCCCACTCGGACATCTTGTCACGTTCCATGACTCGATGATGTCTTCTCGACAGGTATTCCCTGATCCAATGCAGTGCCTTCCACTGTTATACCTTCCTGGTCCTCCAGCTTTTGCACTAATCTCTTGTGTGGATCCGTGTCAAAAGCCTTCTTACATTCCAAGAAAATGCAATCTACCCACCCTTTCCTCTCATGTCTTTCTGCTGTCATCCTGTCATAGAACTCCAGTAGGTTTTTGACAGGATTTCCCGTCCCTGAAATGATGCTGGTTGTCGTTGATAAGCTGATTCCTTTCTAAGTGGTCCACCACTCTTCTCCTGATGATCTTCTCCATGACTTTGCATACTATACATGTTAGTGAGACTGGTCTTTTGTTTAATGCTTCGTGTCTGTCTTTTTTTTTGTTTAAATTGTGACTACATTTGCTGTCTTCCATGGATCAGGTAATCGTCCTGTTTCGATAGATGTGTTGAAGAATTTTGTTAATGGTACTCATAGCTCCTCTGCTCCCTCTCTCAGGACCCATGGAGAGATGTTATCTAATCGCATCGCCTTTGATGTATCTAGCTCGTATAGATACATAGATACTGATTACCTCCTCGTTTGTATGTATTGTGTCCAACACTTGATGGTGTACCCACCTCTCCGTCTTTCTGGAGTCTCTTCTGTCTCCTCTGTGAATACTTCTTTGAATCTCATGTTGAGCTCTTCACATACTTCTCGGCCGTTTCTTTTGATCTCTCCTCCTTCCTTCCTCAGCCTGATTACCTGATCCTTGACTGTGTGTGTCCTGTTTTGTGTGTGTGTAAAATTATGTATGTATACTCAAATATTTATCTATGAACGTCTGAAACTATCAGTAGAGTTGCTGACCTCTGTTGATGTGTTCTACACATTTTTTAAGGTATCAAAATAAAAATATATCTCTATTACTATGTATTTAATCACTAATGTGTATATGAAGTAGTTAGATATATCACCAAATGTCTCCTCCTCCTCTATCTCTATTTCTTCTGTTTAAACTTAGTTATATCATGACATCCAAATTCCTCTCCCCTTTGCCTCTCTTTATTTCTCCTGTGTATAATTTCTCTTGCCCCCTCCCGCTCTGGAATTACGGATATATTTCCACAAAAATTCCATTTCTCCTGTACATGGGATAGGCTATCCTCAGTGATAGCAATTTCCAAATGATAGCAGCTTCAGCTATGCTGGAATGAAGCCTCTTAAACTGGCGTAGAAGATCCCAGAATGGAATAATTAACCTCCTTGCTGTAGTCTCCCTGCTCGCGCTGACAGATCTCAACACATTGTACGAACACCATCCTCAGTGTTGGAATATTATGCGATTACATAATTAGCTCTTGTTCCATCTCCATAACTATGATCTAAAGAATTGGATAGCAGCACTCCTCATGTATCCAGGTCTCCAAAAGAAAAAAAATGACAACGAGGTCTCCAAAATAGGTGGATTAAATCTTTTTTTTTTTTTTTACCTCAGCCTAAGTCGAATTTATGAGGGTAATTCTTGCCATAAATTTTTTTCCCTTGGGGCCATGCAAGACTAACGAGGGAAAACAGTAAAAGGCAACTCCCGTTAATTGTCTTTTATGGCACAGCCTAATGACCAGCGGTGTTGCCATGTGGGAGACTAAATTGAAGGTTACTGCCTACACTAAGGCAGAAACACTGTGTTGTTCCTGTGTCAGGATGTGCATGTATGTGATTGCTTTTTACTTCTGTGTGTTTCTGTAATGACTGCTGTGCTCTCACTAAGGCTGTGCTGACACTTTGCTGGCACTCTGCTGATACTGTGCTGATACTTTGCTGACTCTTTGCTGATACTGTGCTGACACTTTACTGACACTCTGCTAATACTGTGCTGACACTTTGCTGACACTCTGTGATACTGTGCTGATACTTTCCTGACTTTCTGCTGATACTGTGCTGACATTTTACTGACACTCTGCTAATACTGTGCTGACACTTTGCTGACACTTTGTTGATACTGTTGACACTGAGACTGTTGACACTGTACTCTCATTGAGACTGCTGACACTGTACTGACACTGAACTGACACTGTGCTTTCACTGACACTGCTGACAATATGCCGACATTGTACTAACACTGGTTACACTGAAACTGTACTGGTACTGTGCTGATTCTGTGCTCTCACCAAGCTTGAGACTGGGCTGACATTGCTGATGATGTGCTAACACTGTACTGACAGAGTATCGACACTATGACGACTGCGCTTACACTGTGCTGACACTGTGCTGACACTGTACTGACACAGCACTGTGCTGACACTGTACTGACACAGCACTGACACTGTGCTCACACTGTGAGGATTCTGGTAACACTACTGACACTATACTACCAATTTCAATGCTGAACTAATACTGTACTGACATTTGAGAGGAATCTGTGCTGACACTTTTCTGGCACTGTTCTGCCTCTTGGATGTCAATGTTTTTGTGAAGAGTTCAACAGTGTTTAAAGTGACCTCTAGTCCTCTTTGACATATCACACCAGGTGCCTGTCCCTCCCAAAATTTACCTACTGCTTGAGATGCTCCCCAGTCGTCAGCATTCCGAAACTCAAGGAATGACTCCCTCCTAAAAACCATGCAATAGAGTGTACCAAATGCTTCCCTTGAAGATGGACAGTGGTTGCAAGCCTCCATCCCAGTTAGGCTTGGGTGGGCTGGGAGTACGCAAATTCTCCCAGAGTGCCCTACCAGCTTTCTTATTCTCCTCCATAGCATCAAATGAGTTAATAAAAGAAATTCTTCTGGACAACCTTTGTAACTCAACAGAAATACAGGATCTTAGGTATACAAGCGCTATTACTGAATGGGAGACTCGCTGGTCAAGCACCAAAACCCAGTGCAGAAATAACCTAGAAACACTCGAGTTGGGATCGCCCCATCGCTGAAAAGGTGCATGCCAACATGCTCGGGGCTGCAACACACATGAGGGAGACTGCCTGTATCCAAGCTGTGAGAGCACTTAACTCTAGGGACTTCCTACAAATAGTTCCCATTTTAGCAATGGGAACACGCCTCGACCCACAGACCCTCCTATGGGCCACATGGTCTTAACTGCTCCAAAACCCAGGACTGGCATGCTAGACACAATGAAGACAACAACATCATAAAGAGGAGCCTTGCTACAGCTGGGTGCCCAGCTGAGAGAAAGCACTGATCCCCAGCATCCAAAAATACTCTCAATTCCACAATCTGCCCAATTGGGATCACCATCTATCCCTGGAAGAATAACAAGCTTTTACCATGGGACTATACCTGCGATTCGACGCTGGCTGACACCTACATCCATCACAGTGTCGGGCGACAGGAATGAGCTGTTGATCACAGGGAGGAGTACAAGATCTCAAGTACAGAGACATAAGTCAACAGTATCAATTTGTCCCAGTGGGATCAGAGACCTTGGGATCATCGGGAAAAAACGTCACACGTCTCCTTAAAGAACTGGGTTCCAGACTCATCGACGCCACCAGGGACCTGAGGGCGGCCACTTTCATGTTCCAGCGCCTCAGCGTGGCCATCCAGAGGGGAAAAGCTTACTGCATACTTGGAGGAGCTGGAGGAAATTTATAATCTTTGATATATTGTACCAATGTATTCATGGTTGTGTTTTTTGTCAATGTATTGTCTATAAATTAAGTTCACATAGAATATAGGGAGTGGTAGAAAAAGAAAATATTCAAACAGTTCCGGGAACATCCTTGAGTTTATCCTAAAGTACGTTTATTCTTTTCTCTGAGGTTGAGGGTCACCAGTCCAGTTCTAGAGGTGGTACCTTATTAATATATATATATATATATATATATATATATATATATATATATATATATATATATATATATATATATATATATATATATATATATGTCGTGCCGATTAGGTAAAACTGGTCAATTAGCAAGAACTCATCTAAAATTAAGTCCTTTCTAAAATTTTCTCTTATACGTTTAAAGATATATTTTTTCATTTATGTTAATGTAAGAATTTTTAATTTTGTACCAAGAGAAACTTTGAAAACCTACCTAACCTTATTACAACAAGCACAATTTAATTTAGCCTAACCCAACTAAATATATTTTAGATACGTTAACATTAATTTAATAATAAACAAACACAATGAAATATATTTTTTCGTTATGTTCAGAATGATTTTGGCGAAATTATTGCATACACAAATATTCACTTGTCTTATATGGCAAGGTGAGCGTTGCTATTTAAGACAAAATCGCAAGTTTTACTCTAATCGCACGACATATATATATATATATATATATATATATATATATATATATATATATATATATATATATATATATATATATATATATATATATATAATAGCAATAAGATTACAGTAAACAGGTGATATCACAGTATGCAGAACAACCATTGTGAGAGAATAGTGAACTTCCAAGCACTCGTGATTTCTCACATTGTCAAGGAACTATAAAAATAAAAGATCAGCAGAAGGTATATAAAGACGAGATTACACATCACGGTCAACTTACGACACCCGACCCTTTAGGATGTAGGTAGGTGGTGAAGGACCTGCCAGACAGCTTATATTCTACCCAAGCTTTAAGATTTTAACTTGTCGAATATATCTTAAAGTTTTCACAAATTTTGTCATTTGAATTCGGATATATCTCTTCATGCTCTCAGTTCTTCTCCACGTTCACTTCTACGAGTAGAACGTATTGGAATCTCAGCACTGCGTGGTCACTAGCACCAAGGGTCCTCTCATATTCGATGTCACCTGTCTCTTAGTCACACTGGTTCGTCGCTTCCTTTCGTCTTTGTTGTGTCCCTGAAATGGTCTCATGAAGATTTTCATCAACACATCCACCACCTTAGCTCATCACGTGTGGCTCCAAACTTTCCCAGTCAATTAATTTATGGGCTTTTAAGAAACCTTTGCTTTCATGTCCACCTTTCGTTGCCATCATATTCCTGGCTTGGTCTTCTGCTCAATAGTTGGGTATTGTATTTTCTGATATGGACTCTTCTCCATTCATTCCACTTCTCTCAAAGATCCACTGGTTCCTCATCACCAATGTTATTCCTGCACATTCCCTGTTTCTTATGTCCTTCATTTTTTGAAACCCTTCGGGGAATACCACATTTCTTCTCACCTCCATGAGTTTAGTCTCTGTTTTGCTACAATGTTTGGGGATGCCTCCACTATCCACTCTTTCTATTCATCATTGTAACACTATCTGCATTAGTCAGCTACTTTCTATTTTCTTTGTTTTTGTGCTCGGGTTTTAAAGGATCCAGTTTTCGAGGTTCTTCCCCATGTATCAGTGGAAGAGTGGGTAAAAGAAAAGGGGTGGAATTTGGGATCGGGGGTAGGGGCAGTTTGTTAGGGTAGCTCCTGCACTGAAAGGTGTGGGACCGTGGGTGTTTGTGAGGGAGTATGGGAAGGCTGGGGAACAAATGGAAGGGTGGGATGGGTTTTTTTTTCTGAGAAAGGGGTTAGGAATGGGGGTGTAGGTAGGGGTCATGGGGGTAGAGAATGATTTGTTAAGAGTTATTGTGCTTGAGTGGGAGGATGGGTTGGCGATTAAGGAGAAATTTGTCTCTGGTGTAGCCGAGGAACAAGGCTTCAACATGGTGGGGCTGAGTGCAGTGTCTTCCATGGATTCAGGGTTTTCGCACTTGTCATCGCTCTCCTTGGTTCTTCTACCTGTGTTTGACTACTTCTTATTCTTCCCCTCAGCTGTGCCGTCTCTCTCGTAGTGTTCTGTCTTAGCCAGTGTGCGCATGATGACACCTGTCCGTTCCCCTCAACATTGATTTACGTCTCAAGATTCGATCTCGGGCCATTTTTTTATTCAAGGGCCACTTGACCAGTTGTATTTTGTCCCTTGCTTACTTTCCAAGTCTTCGAAAATTTACCTTCTCACTCACTTCGGCTTCACTATCTATCTATTTTGATAACTTTTCATCCGTTGTCAATATCTCGTCAGTCATCGTCCCTTCAGCCTCCCTGAGGCGATAAGTAATCAACGACCTCCTCCTCTTCCCTTCTCATTTCCTTTTCCTCCAGAGTTCATTGTTTTCTGTTATCAGTACTTTTTCTGCTCCCCATATCATCTTTACTTTGCTCGACTTAGTCTTGTCAAATAAAGAAACACTCGTAAATAATCTGGAGATCACTCAAGAGCTTGGCGAAAGTGATCACAAATCCATTACTTTTAATATTACATGGGAGTACAAGAATAGGGATAATACGGTAAAAGTCCCCGATTTCGCTAGTGACTGTGATACTATATAATTTATCTTCTTTAGGCCCACTATAAAAATTAATTATTGGGATACTGTTAGTGTCTTCCTGTGAGAAAACCGAGAGAAAATAATTATTAAAAATCGAGCCCGTTTCAATCTCCCTGTCAGTAAGATGCCCAGAGTTATTTTTTAGGGGACCTATCTTATCTTTAACTTTTGTTCTATAAATCTGGAAAAAAAAACTTTTGGGATAGTTTTCGAATTCCTAGCAACTTTAATTTCTTAGTCCCGTTTAGCTTTTCATATTTCCTTATCATCGTCCCTCTTAATGTCAGTATACTGATTCATAAGATGACCCTCACCTCTTTTGATGCACCTATAAATTCCTTTCTTCTACCCTAAAAAATATTTGAGCCTATTATTCATCCATTTTGGCTCATTTCTATTCGATCTAATTTCTTTAAATGGGATAAATGTTCTATGAGCAGCATGTATAGATTAAGAAAGCTGTCATATTGATAGCTCTCTTCGTTACCCCAGTCTACAGATGATAATCTGCTAAGCGAAAATCTGGGACCGTTACTGAATTATCCATACTTCCATTCAATGCTAAAGGTAATTGATTTGTTGTCGCTTGTGCCGAGTTCCTCGGTAATTTCTAAACTATTAACAAGGGTTTCTTTATTTGCCAAAACCAAGTCAAGCAGGTTATTTTCCCTTGTAGGTTCTGTCACAAACTGCTTCAAAAAACTATCCTGAATTACTTCTAAAAAGTCGTTAGATTCTAAATTCCCAGTCAAGAAATTCCAATCAATCTGACTAAAGTCTTCTAGACTTACTACATTATCGTACCTTATGGCCTTAACAATTTCCTCCCATAGTAGTCTCCCTTGGTCCCTGAAAATTCTATCCAGACAGACTCTGTATGTGTTATTTCAGTCTTTATAACCGTTTTAATGCAACAGTTCAAGCGATCTCGGACATAAAATGTCACCCTACCCTCCTTCCCGATACTTCTATCTACTTGGAACAATTTAAAACCCTAAATATGACATTCAGCTGGCATGTCCCGATTTTTCGAAGTAAACCACGTCTCAGTTATGGCAAGTACATCAATGTTACCTGCACTGGCAACTAATCTCAATTCGTCCATCTTATTCCTAGCACTACGACTATTACTGCAATATATGTTTAAAGACCCTCCTTTATCTTTACCCTTCCTGCTCATTTGTTTTTCCATTATTCCTATTACTGTCTTTGTTATTGTTAAGATTTATGATATCAAAGCCTAAATCAATATTTCGAAACTCATTATTTTCCATTCCTAAACCCATACCTCTAATTCTAGTTTAAAGCCTTAACAACATCATCAATTTAGCAAGCGAGAAAACCCACACCTGCCCTGGATAAGTGAGCCCCATCCCTGGCATACATATCATTTCGGCCATAGAAGTGATCCCAGTTGTCAATGAATGTTACTGCATTATCATTACAGTGTTTGTCCAGCTAGCAATTTATGCCAATCGCTCTGGACAGCCATTCATTTCCAACACCCCTTCTTGGCAAAATGCCACATATAACAGGGCTCCCTCCCTTCTTCCTAATAATGTCTATTGCTGCCTTATACCTTCTAACTAAATCCTCACTTCTACGCTTGCCTACATCATTGCCTCCAGCACTGAGGCAGATAATAGGATTGATCCCATTACAATGCATGATGTTGTCAAGCCGGCTAACTATGTCCTCCATCCAAGCCCTAGGAAAACAAACCCTCTGTCTCCTACTCCTATCCTTTGTCAAGCCGTTACGGCTTGACAAAGCTCCTGGAGAGCGAAACGTTGCCACAATAAAATGTCACATTAGTTGCATTTGTGTCCTTTTACTTAACATATTGTCGGTAATTCTACCAATATTTATATACTCCTATCCATGTACCTAAACTGACTGTCCCCAACAAGCACAATATTCTTACCTTCCTTGATGTTTTTCATTGTGACGTTCCCAGTACTCGATTCACATTCGTCTGGTAGCACAGAAAAGGAGTTCGAAGTTTCCACAGCAGTCTCTTTCTTCTTCATCGTTTCGACCTCTCCATTCGTCTTCTTGATCTTTAGCTTCGTTCCATGCTGTTCGGCCACTGCCCAGGTTCCCTTCTTGACCTGAGGACTCACAACATGACTACTATGAATCCTCTTGTTTTCCTCAGTCAATCGCTGTATCTCAAGCATCGCTATCCTCAATTCCTCCTTAAGCTGCTGGTAAAGTTGCTCTATGTAGGGCATCTTGGTTCTGTCCACAGGGAGTACACTAGACACGTCCTCACTGAGTTAAGTACAGGTCACCACTGAGTGAGTACAGGTCACCAGATGTAGAAAGGACATAGGTAAGTTTTGGTTTTTGAACAGAGCTGCGGATGCGTGGAACAATCTTCCGAGTAGGGTGATTGAGGCTAGGACCTTGGATAGCTTTAAAAATAGATTGGACAATTATTTTAGTTGGAAGGGCTGGGTTTGATTGGTGTCGTGGATACAGGAGTAAATTCTTGGGTAGCTTTGGGTAGTGGTGGTTTTGATAAGGACTTGCCTTGTATGGGCCAGTAGGCTTTCTGCAGTGTTCTTCCATTATGTTTTTACTTTGCAGTTTTCTGAAAGCATCTCCTCAAAGGTCTTACTCGTTCTGTTCTCCCTTCTGACTCCGCCTGTTGTATTTGGTACTATCTCTAGCTCACACCTCCTTCCTTTCATCTCTACTTTTGTCTTTATCTTTATTAGAAAACGCTTCGGTCCTGAGACCTTGATCACTTGTATCACACAGAGGTTAAAATGAAGACTACGTATAAATGGGAGAATATATAGGGTGTGAGGGACACATGGTGACCTGAAGAATGCCATAAATCACCATTTGTCACTGGCACCCCCACTCTCCACCTAAATATGCTGTTATTTTCTTCCTTTGAAGTGAATGTTAGAAGTGATCAAGGTTCAAGCACCGAAAGGTTTTCTAATAAATATGTCCTAGTGTTTATTCAAGTTTTTTTTTAACTAATTTGTCATTAATTGTTACAATAAAGATCATCTTCCAGGCAATGCACGTTCTGCAGAGCAGCAGTAGTCTTTCCTTCTTAATTCGTCGGTACTCTCCCGGCCCGGGTCTTTTCCAGATGGTGACCCGGCCTAGTTTTTCTTTCTCTTGCCTCGCCTGTCTCTAATACTTCCTTTATATTTTTCTCCAGTTCTATGCGAATATCGAGTAGCTTTTTTTCCTCACACTTCATCCATCTTGTGTTTCAACCTAGCAAACAAGATTTCCTTCCCTGTCAACAGACTTCTTTAAAACAATCTCCTCAGCATCACCATTTCGTTTATTTGGCCGCTGATTTCCCATTTCTCCACTCCTGAGTTTTGTCTGCCGGGTACAAATTCTTCCCAGACCTCAGCAGTCTAGCCTGTACTTCATGCCCAAGTCTGTGTGCGTGTGTATCTGTGTGTGTGTGTGTGTGTGTATGTGTGTGTGTGTGTGTGCGCGTGTGTGTGTGTGTATGTGTGTATGTATGAATGCATGCATGTATGTGTGTCCGCATAGATATGTGTATATATGTATGTATTAGTGTTTGTGAGTATGTGTGTGTTTATGAGAGCGTACTCACCTATATGTAGTTGCAGGAGTCGAATCTCAGCTCCTGGCAGCCCCATCGCTGGTCGCTACTAAGTTCACTCTCTCCTGGCTTCGAAAACCTTACCGTACTTCTTCTTAAAGCTATGTATGGATCCTGCCACTACCACTTCACTCTCCAGATCGTTCCACTTCCTAGCTACTCTTAGGCTGAAGAAATACTTCCTAACATCCCTATGACTAGTAGATGAATGGTTCAGAGAACCGACAAGTTGATAAATTAGACACATATGCAACACTTGGGTATCTTTATTGAGGAAACTTTTCTCCCCACAGTGGCTTCATCAGTCCATACATCAGTCCTTTGTATGGACTGATGAAGCCACTGTGTGGCGAAACGTTTCCTCAATAAAGATACCCAAGTGTTGCATATGTGTCTAATTTATCATCCCTTTGACTCACCGAGTTTTCAATTTAAAGTTGTACCCTGGTTATCCTTTCACCCATTTCTCAAACAATCTGTCCTATATACCCTATCAATTCCTCTTAGTATTTTGTACGTTGTTACAATGTCCCCCTTGTCCTTCTCTCTTCTAGTACCATTAGGCTGAGTTCCCATAACCTATCCTTATAGAACATACCCCTTTAGCAAACCTCTGCACTTTCTCCAATTTCGTGATATGCTTGACAAGGTGTGGGTTCTATACCGGTGCCTCACACTCCAATATAAGTCTGACGTACACGGTGTACAGTGTCGTGAATGACTCCTTAATGATGTCCAGACGTTTTTCTGAGATTTGCCAGACGCGCATTTGCTGCAGCAATTATTTGGTTGATATGTGCCTCAGGTGATATGCTCGGTATAGTACTCACCATAAGATCCTTCTCCTTGTGTGAAATTTGCTACCTTTGCCCTGTGGTCTTCTTTGCTCTTCCCCAAACTTCGTAACTTCGCACTTGCTGGGGTTAAACTCCAGAAGCCAGTTGTCAGAGCAGATCTACACCCGGTCCAGATCCATTTGGAGTTTTTCCTAGTCCACATCTGTTTGTATTCTTCTCATTAGTTTCACGTCATCTGATTCTATCACTCCCTTCATGTCATTCACGTATACCAGAAGCATCACCGACCCTAGTGTTGATTCCAATGTGTGCTTGTTAGGGATGTATGTATGTGTGTGTGTGTGTGTGTGTGTGTGTGTGTGTGTGTGTGTGTGTGTGTGTGTGTGTATATACTCACCTAGTTGTCGTTGCAGGGGTCGAGTCATGGCTCCTGGCGCCGCCTCTTTACTGGCCTCTACTGGGTCACTATCTGCGCTATGAGCTTTATCATACCTCTAGCTATGTATGGATCCTGCATCCACTACATCGCTTCCCTAACTATTCCACTTCCTGACCACTCTGTGACTGAAGAAATACTTCCTAACATCCCTATGATTCATCTGAGTCTTCAACTTCCAACTGTGTCCCCTTGTCGCTGTGTCCCATCTCTGGAACATTCTGTCTCTGTCCACTTTGTCAATTCCTCTCAGTATTTTATATGTCGTTATCATATACCCCCTATCTCTCCTGTCCTCCATTGTCGTCAGGTCGAGTTCCCTTAACCTCTCCTCGTAGACCATACCCCTTAGCTCCGGGACTAGTCTTGTTGCAAACCTTTGCACTTTCTCTAGTTTCTTTACGTGTTTGGCTAGGTGTGGGTTCCAAACTGGTGCTGCATACTCTAGTATGGGCCTAACGTGTACAGGGTCCTGAACGATTCCTTATTGAGATGTCGGAAAGGTATTTTTAGGTTTGCTAGGTGTGTGTGTGTGTGTGTGTTTGTGTAAAGATGTGTGGGAGGGAAGGAGTGTGTAAACCCATCTTGGTGGCCTCATTGCACACTCGCTGGGTCTCTCACTCAATCAACACGTCAAGCACCTGTCACTCTAGTCACCCTCCCTGACCTGGCTCCTAGACGAGCATCACCTCCTCTGTCTTCCCAGATAGACATAATGCTGGCCTGCTGGTGTTTGCCATCATTCCATTCAACTGTTGGACCAGTTACCAGCCGCTCTTCACATCTGTTGGTTTCGCCTCATTGCAACATCTGGTGGCTAGCAGCGATGGCAGCGTGATCGTGCAGGCAGGCCAATGAAAGCGTGCAAGAGGCATTTGGGAGCAGACGTCATCCTTGTACTCACAGGTCACACTGATACCTTTGGATCAATACACGACATAGGAACGCAGGCTAACCCAAGATCTATACCTAACTTCGTTATTTTCTCCGAGTATCCAATTTAGTGTTTCGGGGGCCCTGTTTACGTGTTATGACTCCGTGGCTCTGGGTCCTTACTCACCTGTGTTCACTTGTACGACGAATACAGGTCAGTTTCCCTGCTTTCAGTCACTCGTCGACAAGCTACCCTGCGTCTACAGCTTCCTCGTCAGTATTCTCGGCTTAATGGGGGAATGATTTAATGGTTTTACCACTGTGGAGTTCTCTTTTGGGGTCAGGTCGACCATTATTACATGTTTCATGTGTCTTAGTGCACCCTCACCACTTAGTGGACCCTCACCACTTAGTGCACCCTAACCACTTAGTGCACCCTCACCACTTAGTGCACCCTCACCACTTAGTGCACCCTCACTACTTAGTGCACCCTCACCACTTAGTGCACCCTCGCTGCAGTGACTCGCACATCTTACTCTCCCTGCTGTCTGTTCATCTTGAAATTTTGACCGAAGCTAAATTGTTTTTACACTCTTCTTTTTATTGTCCATCATCTGAAGTGCATTCTTTTCCGTGTCCCAGTTACTAAAAAAACATCAGGAAACCACATCAACCATCCAGGATTCCGAGTCATCTTGCACCTATCCGAACACACTATTCCTAGCCCCGACCAACCCAATAGAAGTTTCACTTATAATCAACACATTAAAAAACAAGGCAGGTGACCTAAATAACTTACCACCTTTTATATAGAAAAAAGCCTCCCAATTTCTCTCACCAATTATTGCAACACTCTTAAACAAATCCATCGAATCCTCTACCTTCCCATCAATACTCAAAATAGCGAGGGTCACCCCCATACATAAAGGAGGTGATCAAACAGACCTGAATAACTACAGGCCGATATCTAACTTACCCCTTCTCTCCAAAATCTTTGAAAAATTAATTCATAGACAAATATATTCCTACCTCACCTCCCACAACGTACTCAACCACTGTCAATTTGGATTCAGGCCTAATAAAAATACAAATGATGTCATTATACACATGCTAGAAATAATTTACACCGCTCTTGAGAAAAAAGAAATCCCAGTGGGAATCTTCATTGATTTACGTAAAGCTTTTGATACAGTTGACCATGATCTGTTACACCTAACATTATCACACTATGGTATAAGAGGACACTCCCTCAACTACCTAAAATCATACCTTAGCAGCAGAAACCAATATGTGTACATAAATGGAGCAAGCTCTACCGCGCAAACTATTACAGTAGGTGTCCCATAGGGAAATGTTCTTGGCCCACTTCTCTTTCTCATTTACATTAACGACCTACCAAATGCATCTCAACTAATCAAACCCATACTATTTGCAGATGACACTACATACGTTATCTCTCACCCAAGCCCAGACATACTAGCCAACACTGTAAATACTGAATTGCAGAAAATATCTACCTGGATGATGACTAACAAACTTATTTTATTCAGTTTGGGAACAGAGCTACAAATGTACAACTTAACATAATGATAAACGGGTCCCCTATCACAAAACTCACAGAGGGAAAATTCTTAGGAATACATCTTGACAGTAGCCTAAAATTTCAGACACATATACAACAAATTTCCAAGAAAGTCTCAAAGACCGTGGTAATACTATCCAAGATACGGTACTATGTTCCACAACCAGCTCTCCTTACCCTATATCACTCACTCATTTACCCCTACCTCACCTATGGAATCTGCGCATGGGGCTCAACATCAATAACTCATCTCAGACCACTAATAACACAACAAAAGGCGGCAGTTAGAATGATAACAAATTCACACTCTAGACAACATACTCCACCAATATTCAAAAATCTAAACTTACTCACCATACAAGACATCCATACTTTCTACTGTGCCTATTACATACATAGAACACTCTATGCAAATATTAACCCACCACTCAAACTTCTCCATACCAATTTTAACAGGACACATGAACATAACACTAGACACAGATCACTCCTCGATGTTCCCCGTGTCCATCTAACACTATGTAAAAACTCAATGCATATAAAAGGCACGAAAATTTGGAATTCATTACCTGTCATTCCCAAAGAAACCCTGCCTGTACCCCAATTCAAAACGATGCTAAAAAAACACCTTCTCACCCAAACCTAAATGGTCAATAACAAACATTCCCAACAAAGTTAAATAATCACTTAAATGTAAAAACCTGATTAATCACTTAAATGTAAAAACCTGTTATGAATAATACATACTAAGCTAACTGTTCCTGTAACATTTACATTATAATGACCACGTAAACTGTAATTGCAATGCAGCTAATTGTTTTAAATTGTTATCTCACTCAATTAATTGCATTGTTACTATTAATAAATTATTATGTTCAACTTATATTCAAATTATACAACTTAGATACACAATTATACTTATTTTATGAATTATCAACCATAATTTTTTACCATGTAGTCTACTATTACTTAATCTTAAGAATGACCGCAATGCACAGCATATTAGGGGCTTTTGGCATGTACACCTCATTTATACCTATGTATCATTATATCATGTCTACCTATGTATCATTGTACCATGTCTAAATAAACTATTATTATTATTATTATTATTATTATTATTATTATTATTATTATTATTATTATTATTATTATTATTATTATTATTATTATTATCTTAACCCAGGTTAGCCCAAGAATTTATGACCGCCTAGACGTGAGCAATGTTTGCGAGTGTAAGCTGTTACCTTATTGCTGACAACGTGTAAACTGATTCTTACAGAGTGAAAAATAAGCGATTAGTGGGAAAAAAAAATTCTAGTGAAACCGTGTTAATGTTTGAAGTTCACGGATTATGACGACACTCGTTCGGCCATATTGCCGACGAATATCGACAAAAAGGTCTCCTTTATGCACGTTTCCTGCCTCATTTATGGTTTGTAGTACAAACCTACAGTCAAGCGACCACGAGTGTTATAAATTTTATGAGAGTAAGCTCACTGAATTCGTACCATGTATTACAACAGGATTTTGTGCTTACAGTCAACACACACACACACACACACACACACACACACACACACACACACACACACACACACACACACACATACACACACACACACACACACACACACACACGCACAATTGGAAGTTGAAGACTCCTATGAGTCAAAGGGATGTTAGGAAGTATTTCTTCAGTCATAGAGTTGTCAGGAAGTGGAATAGCCTAGAAAGTGACGTAGTGGAGGCAGGAACCATACATAGTTTTAAGACGAGGTTTGATAAAGCTCATGGAGCAGGGAGAGAGAGGAAATAGTAGCAATCAGTGAAGAGGCGGGGCTAGGAGATATGACTCGACCCCTGAAACCACAAATAGGTGAGTACAAATAGGTTAGTACACACACACTCAGACAGATACACTCGCTTGTGCGCACAACTCTTGCTGTAATTATCTATTGTTAAACACATTTACTATGCAATACTGATTCCAGATTTTATTTCAGACTTGTTCTAAGCTGTATAGTAACCATCTCTGCCTTTATCTCTACTCACAGAACTCCAGCAATCCCTGGCCAACTTGTTACAATGAGAAGCTTGTTGCACAGTGATGCATCGCTTGATTGTACTCTGCATCATACAGATCATTCCACAGAGCCAAGGTAACAGTCTAAAGTCATTATTCAGTAGTCATTGATACCCCTTCTAAAGCTTAGTTAAGTAACATTAGAGAAGTTTATGTCTTCTGGTGTGTTCATTGCAGTGTATTGCGGTGATCTGCTAACCACTGCCAGGAGCCATAGTTCGGCTCTAGCCACATTCACTTTCATGGTTCATGTAACATGCTAGCCAGTTCACTGCACAAATTTACTTAATTCTTGTGAATTTCTGTGTTAATCTTTGTCGACAGATTGGTTTAGTTTTTATTTTTGAACAGTAAGTTTGCAAGTTCTAAAGATTAGCTTGCAATCGTATTGCACTTTCAATCCCATAGCCATTCTCAACAAGAGTCTTAGTATTATATTTGCTAATTTTTCCCAAGGTGTTTCTACAGTTACTGAGTGTTATTGTCACCAGTGCGTTTGTTAATTTACGCTTGTATGTATCACTGCAGACAGTCATTGATGACCTTGTTTGCATCCTGCATTCACCAAAGTTGCATAATATCCTGTCAGGAAAATGACGTTCACAATCTGCAACAAGTATTTTTTTGTCATAGGAATTGTTTTCTCAGAATCTTTTGTAATATATTCAAACTGCACTTGTAGTGTTGCCAGTGAAATTTCACTGCTCCATGTGTGCCCTTGGACCTTGGATTGTAATTAGAGAAATCGCCCAGTTCTTGCAGTTCTTCTAAAATACACAGTATTTTAACAGAGATACTGACCAAGTATTTTAGCAGAGATACTGACCAAGACTTGTCAATATCCCAGAGATGCTGACCAAGACTTGGCAATGTCATTAAGAAAATGGCAATGACTAATCGATGTCTCCAAGATATTAGGGAAGACTTTCATAAAGTATCCAAGATAATAGCCAATATTTGTCAATGTCTCTATGATATTGACCAAAACTAATCGATGTCTCCGAGATACAGGGCAAGAATTCGATTGCCCTGTATCAAGACTTCTCGATGTCTACAAGCCACTAGCTAGCTATGACTCGGCGTTGGCTATGACAGCGTCTCCAACATCCTAGTCAAAACATCTAGATGTTTCTATGTCTCCATCGATCTCTTGCTTCTTCCCACTACTAAATTGTTTTTATTCTTCAGTTTATATCTCTTCAGAATTTTTCATCTTAGCTAACATAAGAACATAAACAAAGAACACTGCAGCAGGCCTACTGGCCCGTATTTGGCAAGTTCTTATCAAACCAAAACCCACTAAAACATATTCCCCTAACCCATTATCAGTGTTACTCAAGGAATAAGCTTTGATAACAAATCAAGTGCGAGTCCCATTCAAAACCAACCCATACCCAAGAAGCCTGGTCACAGACCTGGCCGCTGGGGCGTTGACCCCCGAAACCCTCTCCAGGTATCAGCCATGTATTTATCCAACCTGTATGTCTGCAAGTGATAGTGTGGTGTTTGGGATTAGAGTCACGTATAGTGATGTAAACCAGTTCAATGGCTTCCCAGCAGTTTCTCTCACAAACGAACTGTCATTTGACCAGCTTTAAATCACACTATTCTTTATACACATTAAAGGGAACCGTGTGAAAGACACTGTTAAAGAGGAAACCCCACATTCCCTGACTGGCCGAGCAAGCGACTAATGCACACTCAAGTGTATTTTATGATGTGTTAAATTCGTGTGGGATGGAGCCTCCACTTGTCTGTACAAGTGGAGGCTCCATCCTCCGTCCGCTAATCGAGAACCAGACTTTGTACACTCAAGCTCTTGGTACTCGCTAACTATTGAAGTGAACTCTTGTGTTCCTGCTCACAAGCAACACTGTCCTGGCTAATAGAACACTCATGGATGTTTCGCAATGTAACACAAAAGAGTCGCATCCTTTGTCCCGTGCTTGAAAAATACCGCCATTGTTGCTGCAGACAGGCGCCCCAAACCCGCCCCCCCGCGCCATTCAGAATATTCATGGCATTTAATTGAATTAATTGATATACAAATTAGGTGCATGCTGAGGCCTGCGGCGAGTTTTACACACGGAAGTTTTAGTAGCAGAGGAATTGTGTTTTTATTTCTAATTCGTGTGAAGTTAGTTCCGCATTTAAACCTTTTTCATTTTTGACTCAAATTCCAGAACTTTGAAGAACTTGTGATAAATAACATTATTATTAAAAATTTTCAGACCAAATTTTTTTGTGATTTATGTACACTGTTGTAGTTTTGAGTTCCTCATAACTGTGTTTTCATTGATGTCTTTCTACTATTGTCTTTCTGTTTCATAAAAAAAAAAATTAACCTGAGAGATATGAAATTTAAAGTTTAGAAGATTGTTACTGATGTGCCATCAAACTTTATGTGCTAATTAATGACGAACAATACATTTTAAAATAACTGAAAAGTTATTGATATGATTTTTTTTTTTTACATTTCATACTTGATTCTCAATACGCTTTTGAAAAAAAAATGAGGAAAGTGGATGCTGACGTATATAATAAGTTTATTGACTTAGTTACTTAGAAACTTCTACATTTTGAACTACAGTTACTGTTGTATTACTGTAGATTAGAGTTAGTCACTGATAAAATCTAAAGATTATGGAGGTTTATTTTTGCTTGGGGAAACTTATTGATATTCTTTTTTCAAATTAAGATTGATAACTGATCTATTTTTTTTTTTTTTAGTACATGGTTGGCTCTTTCTTTGTTAAAATATGTGAAAATACGAAGTACGTTTATGTGGCGCTCAGCAGACGGAGGATCAAGCCTCCACCACGTCTTGCGCTAAATGAAACATATGGGTTTAGCGCTTAACATGAATTATTATTCACATATTTATTCAATATCACTGAAACATAGCGCTGGTTATTAATGTTTTTTTTTTTAGAAACTTTTAAACTTGATGGAAGAATATCGATGAAATTTTAAACTTTATTAGCAAGTTAATTATGTCTATACAACGACTCTTATTAAGTAATTCATGTCCTAAGTTTGGATGTTAAATATTTATCTTAAATCATACTGCTATATTTTGGTGCCTTGTTTGTCGTCTACCAGAGTACTAATTTTCTAACAGTAAAAAATATTTTGGAGTTAGTATAATATTTTCTGTAATATATGCTATCACAGAGCCTGCCTTCCATGCTGCAACATGCTAACACACAGCCTGCCTTCCATGCTGCATCATGCTACGTTCCTAACACACAGCCTGCCTTCCATGCTGCAACATGCTAACACACAGCCTGCCTTCCATGCTGCATCATGCTAAGTTCCTAACACACAGCCTGCCTTCCATGCTGCAACATGCTAACACACAGCCTGCCTTCCATGCTGCATCATGCTAAGTTCCTAACACACAGCCTGCCTTCCATGCTGCAACATGCTAACACACAGCCTGCCTTCCATGCTGCAACATGCTAACACACAGCCTGCCTTCCATGCTGCATCATGCTACGTTCCTAACACACAGCCTGCCTTCCATGCTGCAACATGCTAACACACAGCCTGCCTTCCATGCTGCATCATGCTAAGTTCCTAACACACAGCCTGCCTTCCATGCTGCAACATGCTAACACACAGCCTGCCTTCCATGCTGCATCATGCTAGTTCCTAACACACAGCCTGCCTTCCATCTGCAACATGCTAACACACAGCCTGCCTTCCATGCTGCAACATGCTAACACACAGCCTGCCTTCCATTCTGCAACATGCTAACACAGAGCCTACCTTCCCTGCTGGAATATATGTTATCACAGAGCCTGCCTTCCCTGCTGCAATATATGCTATCACAGAGCCTGCCTTCCCTGCTGCAATATATGCTATCACAGAGCCTGCCTTCCATGCTGCAATATATGCTATCAGAGAGCCTGCCTTCCAAGCTGCAATATATGCTATCACTGAGCCTGCCTTCCATGCTGCAATATATGCTATCACAGAGCCTGCCTTCCATGCTGCAATATATGCTATCACAGAGCCAGTCTTGCATGCTGCAACATGCTAAGAGCCTGTCTTCCATGCTGCAACATGCTATCTCAGAGCCTGTCTTCCATGCTGCAACATGCTATCACAGAGCCTGTCTTCCATGCTGCAACATGCTATCACAGAGCCTGCCTTCCATGTTGCAATATATGATATCACAGAGCCTGCCTTCCAAGCTGCAATATATGCTATCACTGAGCCTGCCTTCCATGCTGCAATATATGCTATCACAGAGCCTGCCTTCCATGCTGCAATATATTCTATCACAGAGCCTGTCTTGCATGCTGCAACATGCTATCTAAGAGCCTGTCTTCCATGCTGCAATATATACTATCACAGAGCCTGCCTTCCATGCTGCAATATATGCTATCACTGAGCATGCCTTCCATGCTGCAATATATGCTATCACAGAGCCTGCCTTCCATGCTGCAACATGCTATCACAGAGCCTGCCTTCCATGCTGCAATATATACTATCACAGAGCCTGCCTTCCATGCTGCAACATGCTATCATAGAGCCTGTCTTCTATGCTCCAACATGCTATCACATAGCCTGTCTTCCATGCTCCAACATGCTATCACAGAGCCTGCCTTCCATGCTGCAATATATACTATCACAGAGCCTTCCTGCCATGCTCCAATATATGCTATCACAGAGCCTGCCTTCCATGCTGCAATATAAGCTAACACAGAGCCTTCCTTCCATGTTGCAATATTTGCTATCACAGTCCCTGCCTTCCATGCTGCAATATATGCTATCACAGAGCCTGCCTTCCATGTTGCAATATATGCTATCACAGAGCCTGCCTTCCATGTTGCAATATATGCTATCACAGAGCCTGCCTTCCAAGCTGCAATATATGCTATCACTGAGCCTGCCTTCCATGCTGCAATATATGCTAACACAGAGCCTGCCTTCCATGCTGCAATATATGCTAACACAGAGCCTGCCTACCATGCTGCAATATAAGCTAACACAGAGCCTTCCTTCCATGTTGCAATATATGCTATCACAGTCCCTGCCTTCCATGCTGCAATATATGCTATCACAGAGCCTGTCTTCCATGTTGCAATATATGCTATCACAGAGCCTGCCTTCCATGTTGCAATATATGCTATCACAGAGCCTGCCTTCCAAGCTGCAATATATGCTATCACTGAGCCTGCCTTCCATGCTGCAATATATGCTAACACTGAGCCTGTCTTCCATGCTGCAATATATTCTAACACAGAGCCTGCCTTCCATGCTGCAATATATGCTAACACTGAGCCTGCCTTCCATGCTGCAATATATGCTAACACAGAGCCTGCCTTCCGTGCTGCAATATATGCTAACACAGAGCCTTCCTTAAATGCATGTAAACTGTGTTCCACATGCCAAGAATGCTTTAATCTCTGAAAGATTTATTAAATTAATCTCTCAGCTTATCTACTCGAAAATATACACCTCTTTGTGTATATGATGTGAAGAAGCCGGTTGATTGGCTGGTTAATTCGGTTTAAAGCCCGTCAACTACACGAGTGTCTTTCAGCTTTAGGTAACTTATTTACCACCAGTCACGAATACTTTATTCCCTAAAATAGACCTTAACGTAAACTCTCAGTGAATATACCCTGACAGATACTCACTTCAAGGTGTGTATTTACGGTGTGTATACAAAGTTATATACACTTCTCTGTGTACATAAAGTTGTAAAGCCTCCTCTTTCCTTTTATGGGGTTAACAGCCATGATCCTACGTAGAAGCCATTAGGACACAGGCGCCCTTTTAAACATGGTTGCCTGACTTCAAGGAAGGGAATGTTAAGAAACATGGTCAACAAATATCATATCTAGCTGTGAATTATTAGTGTGGGTGTCAGGGATCATCAGAATAGTGATGTTAGCTTATGCTAGGCTTCCCTTCTCTGAAAAATAGGGTTTCATTTTTAATAAAGGAAGCGTACGCTACCTCTAGTAAAGGAAGAGGAAGTGGAGGCAGGAAAATAAGTTTACGCGTATGGAATGTGATGAATGGATGGGACTGCAAGACATTAAATGTAATTTTGTGTACAGTCACGAATTCATTAACTGTATTACATCAGTCAAGTTGATCGCTTTGAATAAATGAATTTAAGTGTTATTGCTTGGGTAATCGTTATGGAGGAGGGTGTCTGCTGCAAACAGAAAGTGGGTGACGAAGAAGGTCAAGAAGACTGGACAAAAAGAAATGTGGAATGGAAATACTGAAGGAAGCATACTGGCAATGTAAGGTTACGAGTGAGGTACATGGAGTTATGACAGAGGCGGACCAGTTCGACTCCTCACAGCGATTAGCACCGTTTGAGAACAGCCGGGTTAATCTACAGACTTTGCCACCGAAGGTGTAGTCGTTTCTATCCAACAAGGAACAGAGGCCCGGCCACAGGAAACGTAAGAAATTCCTTCAAGCTCCGTCGCCGAAATTGCAAGGTCTAGTCACTACCGAAGATATCACAGTGATCAAGTGACCAAATTCAAGTGATCGACATGACAAAAGCATTATTAATAATGATGCCCAATATCTCTTTTTAGTCCGAGACCCCAGCCTGGATTTTTGTTGAGGCAGACATGGACTCCGAAAAATGAACGAATTGCCTTGTTTTTAAAGTAATAGAAAATCTATAGCTGGGTCCATGGAAAAGAGTTCACCAATGAAACCCGATGTCAAGTTTGACAAACAGTATCAAAGGGACGAAAAAAAAATGTCGAAAGAGGCGGTGGACTTTCTTCACCAGGGAAAACTGTTTTTTTGGATGAGAGCCACAACGTACACACTAACTTAAGATGGCTCCTAAGGGGTTATTTTTTTTTAATTTCACCAACTTAGTCTACCTGAGTCAGTAAAATATGGAACGCTTGACAGAAACTGGAGTCTGAATTCTAGAGGCCTGTAGCTAATCAGCAAAAAAATAACTTGCTGACGATGTAGAAGTGTGTTACAGGCCAGATGGTTGACTTGTAACTTCCTGGCCGTCATGGTGCTGCAGCAAACTGTTAGGTATTTTCTACGTAATAGAAGGGAAGGCAAGTCTGACTCCACCTCCGGTTTCTCAATGCTCCATGAAACACGGAAACGTATTCTGAGCCACATCCATAGCATCGCTTATATCTGTAAGCCGTAATCTGATTTAGATCTGACGAAGTCCTTTACTCCATTAATAAGAATATCCTGTAGGCTCTCTCGGAGGGTATTCAAAAGCTCATTGCATCATGTAATAAAGATTTCAATGAGATTATTTTCAGCAGAGCATATGGTCGATGTTCAGATCCAAGAACCTAAATGAAGCTTGCACCAGCATCACTGTCACCAGGGGTTAGTGTAATACTAACAGGGGAGGTAAAAATGAATAAAGCCAACTGCAATACTTTTAGCAGCTGGAAACGCAAAATCCCACTGTATCACCCAAAAACTGCCCCGTTAATAAACAATACCAGAGTGAACACTCGTTAGCACAGAGTTTGTCAGGGGAAAAAGAGTTAAATAAAGCTTAAACGAAATTTTTAACAGGATTAATAAATTAACCTGGACTTTAAAGGAAAACAAAAATAAACGGACTAAACAAAGCTAAATATAAAAATAAAATTCTTGCTTCGCCAGAGGAATAAGTTTACATCTGCGACTTGTGTATGAAGATGTATATGTCAGAGACAATTGTTGATGTTCTCCATAAGGAGACAAGGAGAATGATATGTGCTCTATTTTTAATAATTATTTTCTCACGGTTTTCACACAGGAAGACACTAATAATATCCCAGTAATTAATTTTTATAGTGTCCCTGAAGAAGATAAATTATGTAATATCACAGTCACTAGCGAAATGGTTATGAAACAAGTAGACCGACTGAAACAAAATAAATCGCCGGGTCCTGATGAGCTTTTTGCAAGGGTTCTTAAGGAATGCAAAATGGAACTTTGTGAACCAATATCTAACATTTTTAATTTATCTCTTCAAACAGGTGTAGTGTCTGATATGTGGAAGATGGCTAATGTAATTCCTATTTTTAAAGCAAGGGACAAGTCACTACCGTCAAATTACCGCCCAATAAGCCTGACCTCAATTGTAGGCAAATTACTAGAGTCAATTATAGCTGATATTATTAGAAGCCATTTAAATAGCCATAATTTGATTAATGATACTCAGCATGGATTCACGAGGGGCCGTTCCTGCCTATCTAATTTATTAACCTTCTTTAGTAAAGCTTTGGAGGCAGTTGATCATGATAAAGAATTCGATATTGTTTATTTGGATTTTAGTAAGGCTTTTGATAGAGTACCACATCAGAGACTGTTAAAGAAAGTGGCTGCTCACGGCATTGGGGGAAAAGTGTTTTCATGGATCGAGTCATGGCTCACCAATAGGAAGCAGAGGGTGTGCATTAATGGGGTTAAATCTGAGTGGGGATCTGTAACAAGTGGCGTTCCACAGGGATCGGTTTTGGGCCCGTTGTTGTTTATAATATATATAAATGACCTTGACGAGGGAATTACTAGTGATATGAGCAAATTCGCTGATGACACGAAGATAGGTAGGATAATCGATTCAGACGTAGATGTCACGGAACTTCAGGAGGATTTAGACAAACTCAATTCCTGGTCAGAAAAATGGCAGATGCAGTTCAATGTAGATAAATGCAAAGTTCTAAAGCTCGGGAATGTTCATAACCCTAGCACCTACCAGCTTAATAATGTTGAACTCAGCCGTACAGAATGCGAAAAGGATTTGGGGGTTATTGTAAGCAGCAACCTCAAACCAAGTCAGCAATGCCTAAGCGTAAGAAATAAAGCAAATAGATTACTGGGATTTATATCAAGAAGTGTAAGCAACAGAAGTCCAGCGGTTATATTACAGCTTTATACATCATTTGTAAGGCCTCACCTAGATTATGCAGCTCAGTTCTGGTCTCCATTTTACAGAATGGATATAAATTCGTTAGAAAACATTCAGCGACGATTGACAAAGTTAATTCATAGCATTAGAAATCTTCCGTATGAAGAAAGATTGAAGACCCTTAAATTACATTCACTTGTAAGACGAAGAATGAGGGGAGACATGATCGAGGTATATAAGTGGAAGATGGGTATTAATAAGGGGGATATAAATAAGGTCTTGAGGATATCTCTCGAAGAGAGAACCCGCAATAATGGATTCAAATTGGATAAGTTTAGATTTAGAAAGGATATAGGAAAATATTGGTTTGGAAATAGGGTAGTTGATGAGTGGAACAGTCTGCCTAGTAGGGTCATTGAAGCACACCCTCTGCTTCCTATTGGTGAGCTATGACTCGATTCATGAAAACACTTTTCCCCCAATGCCGTGAGCAGCCACTTTCTTTAACAGTCTCTGATGTGGTACTCTATCAAAAGCCTTACTAAAATCCAAATAAACAATATCGAATTCTGTATCATGATCAACTGCCTCAAAAGCCTTACTGAAAAAAGTTAATAAATTAGTTAGGCAGGAACGGCCCCTGGTGAATCCATGTTGAGTATCATTAATCAAATTATGCCTATCGAGATGACTTCTTATGTTATCAGCTATAATCGACTCTAATAATTTGCCTACAATTGATGTTAGACTTATTGGGCGGTAATTTGATGGTAACGACTTGTCCCCTGCTTTAAAAATAGGAATTACATTAGCCATCTTCCACGTATCAGACACTACACCTGTTTGAAGAGATAGGTTAAAAATGTTAGTTAAGGGTTCACAGAGTTCCATTTTGCATTCCTTAAGAACCCTTGAAAAAAGCTCATCAGGGCCTGGCGATTTATTTTGCTTCAAACGGTCTATCTGTTTTATAACTATTTCGCTAGTGACTGTGATACTACATAATTTATCTTCTTCAGGCCCACTAAAATACCTAATTCTTGGGATATTATTAGTGTCTTCTTGAGTGAAAACCGAGAGAAAATAATTATTAAAAATAGAGCACATTTCATTCTCTTTGTCAGTAAGATACCCATAATTATTTTTAAGGGGACCTATCTTATCTCTAACTTTTGTTCTATACACCTGGAAAAAACTTTTTGGGTTAGTTTTCGAATCCATAGCAACTTTAATTTCGTAGTCCCGTTTAGCTTTTCTTATCCCATTTTTAACGTCCCTCTTAATGTCAATATACTGATTCATAAGATGACCCTCACCTCTTTTGATACGCCTATAAATTCCTTTCTTCTGCCCTAAAAGATATTTGAGCCTATTATTCATCCATTTTGGGTCATTTCTATTCGATCTAATTTCTTTATATGGGATAAATGTTCTTTGGGCAGCATGTATAGTGTTCAGAAAACTGTCATATTGATAGCTCTCTTCATTACCCCAGTCCTGGAAGTACCCATTAAGTTGTCTTTGAGTGCACACAAACTGGTCAACATACTAAAATAGTTGCCAAAGCTTAGAATCGTTGGAATCTGCGCCATAACTGAAGAATGACTCCTCTGATTGACTTCAGATTGTCATCACTTCAGGGGTTTCCTGAACGCAATGTTGGCGCTGTTATTTCACTTTGACATTTTGTTTATTAATTTTTTATATTCATTTGTATTCAATAAGTAAAGAATGTCTCTTCTAATCAGCTTATAAATACTATTGGTGATGAATTCTGTAAGAAGGAAGAAACCCCATAACTTTAGTCTGTGTAGGTGTAAATTTAAAATTCTACTGAAATTTAAAAAAACATCACATCACATCAATTACTGGTGAATGCCTTTTCTGATCAGCTTCAAACTTTTACCGCTGGTTAGCTTTATTAAAAGGATGCTTGGAGTTCTCTTTGAGCTATTTGAATTTCAATTGGTAATTTTTTTTCAATAAATGGTTTCCCTTGTACTAATTAGAGAAAGCCTCTTCAGATCAGCTTCAAACCCTCAACACTGTACATGTTAATTGGAAGTATTTTTTTATTGATTTTGTGCTGTATGGGTGCCATGCATTTATTCAGAGACTCACAGGTAAGGACCCACTAGGGGCGAGGGGGAAGTGGGAACAGACGAAGAATAGCCGGTGAGAGGAAGAACTGCAGTAGAAGAGAAAGTCAGGACTAAACCCAACCGTTTGTGGGGTAAACCCCTTACTTTATGGGTGCCAGTTTGCCAAAATGAACTTTATCAAATTGGATTTTCGAAAAAAAAAATAAAAAAAAATATTTATGTTATAAGGTTGTAGAGAATTTGAAATACAATACAAATAAGAAAAAAATCGCATTTTTAAGGATTTTAACTGATTAACAATGACAGACTTCCCTATTTCCGGAACAGTTTTTGCTTAGATTTTTCGTTTCTTTTTCCAAAATTTTCGTTTATAACTCGAGAATGCCTTTCTCAATAGGCTTCAAATTTTCTACGCCGGTGCAGTGTATCGAAGTCGAGATTCACTGGACTATTTTCATGCTTTGATGCCGCATGAACAATGTTACACACGCCATTCCCAGATTTTGTTTGTGATAATTGTTGAAAACCTGTGATCGCCCATCGAGTTGCCAACACTGTTGAGTCTTACTAAGGAGGAGGAAGATGGTGTTGACACCGGAGTGTGTAGGTCACATTTGCCTACTAAAAGGAGCCAAATGTTACAGTATTACTGTACATTATTTTATTATTTTTGTTTTGATGCTGGTGTGGGTCTCTTGATCTAAGGACTTGGACTTAATCCTCTTCTTGCTTGTATCAATTATGAATGCATCATATTCCACAGGCGCTGTATAACCCCATGTTGGTTTAGCGTTTTCATGTCAATAATATTCAACAATTGTGAACCGCATTTATCTATAACAGGTGATCCATCTTATGAAATGCATGAAAAATTTCTGGGCTTCAGGCTTAGTACAAATTTTGTTGGATTCTGCACAGTAATTAAATAATGCCTCTTTTGGTTGACTAACATTTAGCGCTAATGTTTTCTTATTTTTTTGTGATTGGTTTTAGGTTGTGTAAGTTTTAATATACCAATTTTATTATTAAAATTTGTTTATGTGAAATAACTAGGGAATGTCTTTACTGATCAGCAATAAATCAGTGTCTGACTTTATTCGGTTATCCGAGGATAAATCTATATAACGTTCATTTAATAAATCTCACTTAACTACTTACCTAAACTTTAAACGCAGGTAAATCTTACTTAGAGAAAACCCTGCATACATTTTGGTCTATGACGATTGGTTAATGAGAGTTAAAGACTATCATCTACATATAACACCTGTACAACGTCAGTCAAGACTATTTTTATTCTCATAGTAGGCATTAAAGAAAACTCTTGAATTGTGTACACCGAGAGATATACCCCTCTCGGTATATGTGAATCTGGTTAGTTAATGGAGTTTAAAACTATTGCGACCCCAGAATGGGCCACAATGTATATACATGTTTATATGATTTATGATGTATGTTTCTCAATTTCTTATAATTTTATATTGGTGATATTTTCGATAATAGTTAAATCGTTAATATCTTGCTTTATATTATTATTTGACTTAGCTATTTTAATTAGGTAGGATGTAACATTACAATATTGTGCTCATTGTTTGAGTGTTGAGTAGCTGCCCGAAAGTTGGCAAACTACCTCTTACGACACTTCGCTGAGACTACTTCTCCTCTCTGCTCTGCTGACCATCGTTGAGACAACACCACGCTCTTGTCTCTGCTTGTTTTCTCGTCATTTAGACTCTGTTTGGTAGAGTATGTGTTCGGTGGTGAGACGACACATACTTCTCTGGACTCTGTGTAACTCTGTTCACAGAGAATAGCCTAGACCTAGCGATTTTCGACGTTTTACTGGGTTGTGTCACATTGACACTCTGAGATAACTCAGGTCTCTAGCTACAGCTCTTGACCTAATTCGCTAAGGCATCTGTGCACCGTCACAGTCGGGGATTTTTATGCTGAACCTAGATTCAGTAATAAGGGAGTTTTGTGACTATTATGGAGGATCTGTTGATGGTCCCTAGTTAGGGTCGATTTTCTATCTCCTTGTTCCTGACGCTGTGTTGCTGTTGCTTGTTATATTGCTGTTCTGCGAATTGGTCATTTTACTGTTCAATCAAGCTGTTCTGATTGTCAGGATGTTAGAGAAGCTAGCTTATGATAAGACGTTCAGTGTGACACTGGTTGAGTCGAGTCTTAATGAGTCACTTGGAGCACACTCATACACACATCTACACCTTTGTATATATTAGTATTGTTTATAATTGCTGACTTTGTACCAGATGGTACATAAGAACAAGATATATGTGCCTTCAGCACAATAATATTGTATATGAGAGAAGTGTAGGAGCTAACCTCCTAATTCATAACTTGATGAACATCCTGATCATATGTACATTTATTTACTTTGAAACCCTAGACATTCTAACTTTGTTAATAAATCTATTAAATTTTATTCTTTGGTTAGTACCCTCTCAGTTGTAATCTTCTTATGATATTGATAATATCGGATAAGTGGACCAGGATACTGACTTTGTTGCAAAAGCCCAGTAACAGGCTGGATGCTAGAAGGGCTATCCTTTCTAGTGTTCACTGGAGATGTCTATTACTAATAGATATCGCGTCATTTTGTAACAAAAACCAATAGACTGCAAGTAACGTTATTACAACCAGACAAGACTAATCATATTTACGATGAAAGAAATGCTTCTCGGTGTATTTATCCCGTGTGAATCTGGACTGTACTTATAATAATGATTTTTAATATATTTCATATAACTGTTTAGTTTGAAGCATATAAGTCAACAATATTTAATAAAGGTAAGGACATTTTCATTGCATTTATGGATTTAGAAAAGGCATATGATAGGGTGGATAGGGGAGCAATGTGGCTGATGTTGCAAGTGTATGGAATAAGTAGTAAGTTACTGAATGCAGTAAAGAGCTTTTATGAGGACAGTGAGGCTCAAGTTAGGGTGTGTAGGAGAGAGGGAGATTACTTCCCAGTAAAAGAAGGTCTTAGACAGGGTTGTATAATGCCACCATGGTTGTTTAACATAGTAAATGCTTAACATAGTAAATACTAGGATTTAGGGAGAGGGAGAAATTAAATTATAGGAATCAAAAACAAAATAGGAGTTGGCACAGTTACTTTTTGCTGATGATACTGTGCTTTTGGGAGATTCTAAAGAAAAGTTGCAAAGGCTAGTGGACGAGTTTGGGAAGGAGTGTAAAGGAAGAAAGTTGAAAGTAAACATAGATAAAAAATAAGGTGATGAGGGTACCAAACGATTTAGGTAAAGAAAAATTGGATACCATATTCGAGAGAGGGAGTATTGAAGAAGTGAATGTTTTCAGATATTTGGGAGTTGACGTGTCAGCAGATGAGTTTATGAAGGATGGTTTAACCAAAGAATTGATGAAGAAGAAAAGGTGAGTGGTGCTTTGAGGTATCTGGAGACAAAAAAACATTATCCATGGAGACAAAGAAGGGAATGTACGAAAGTGTAAAGGTACCATCACTCTTATATGGAGGAGCGAAGAGGAGGCTGGAGGCAGTGGAGATGTCCTGTCTAAGGGCAATGTGTGGTGTAAATATTATGCAGAGAATTCGGAGTGTGGAAATTAGAAGGAAGTGTGGAGTTACTAAAAGTATTTGTCAGAGGGCTGAAGAGGGGTTGTTGAGGTGGTTTGGTCATTTAGAGAGATTGGATCAAAGTAGAATGACTTGGAGAGTGTATAAATCTGTAGGGGAAGGAAGGAGGGGTAGGAGACGTCCTCGAAAAGGTTGGAGGGAGGGGGTAAAGAAGGTTATGTGGGCGAGGGGCTTGGACTTCCAGCAAGCATGTGTGAGCATGTTAGATAGGAGTGAATGGAGACGAATGGTTTTTGAGACCTGACGAGCTGTTGGAGTGTGAGCAGGGTAACATTTTGTGAAGGGATTTAGGGAAACCGGTTAGCCGGACTTGAGACCTGGAAATAGGAAATACAATGCCTGCACTTTAAAGGAAGGGATTGGGATATTGGCAGTTTGGAGGGACTTCTAAACTGTAGTATCTGAGCGCCTCTGCAAATACAGTGATTATGTATGAGTGTGGTGAAAGTGTTGAATGATGATGAAAGTATTTTCTTTTTGGGGATTTTCTTTATGGGTCACCCTGTCTCGGTGTTAGACGGCCGACGTGTTTATATATATATATATATATATATATATATATATATATATATATATATATATATATATATATATATATATATATATATATATATATATATATATATAGGTGTAGTGGCAGTGTTAGTAATAGTAGTAACAGTTGCAGGAGTAATAATAATCAACACTAATATAGTCACGAAAATTCTCACCACGACCACCAACATAACCACCACCAACACTATCATTATCACTTCCATCATCATCATCAGAATCATCACCACCACCTCCATCTCCACTGTTCTGTTATCACCAATATCATCACCACCATTACCAACATTCCATTATCACCACCATTACGGTTACAACACTTCACTACGATCACCATTATCACCACCATCATCACCACTATGGTTACAACACTCACCATTAACACTTCCATCATATAATATTTTTCTGGAGAGCAGCGTAAGCTAAACGGATTTTTATTTATACATACGCCATGAGGTTTGTTTCAGGGTCATATTGTATACGTCCATTTTGCTTCGAGAATTATTTTCCCTGTATTATTCAGCTCTTGCCTGTGTAATATTTTAGGTCTGCGGGGGTCCTTTCACTCCGTATGCTCCCCTGATGAAAACTTTTCCACGGGCACAACTAACAAAGAGTGGTATTCCAGCACACTAGACACACAGCTGCTTTTGTTATGAAAAATTGCGCTTTCATATTTGCGTGTGTATACGAACGTTTTTTTTCACACACACACTTACACATACACACACACAAATATATACACACATGGGGTATGTCCTAAGAGGAGAGGTTACGGGAAATCGACCTGACAACACTGGAAGACAGGAGAGATAGAGGGGATATGATAACGACATATAAAATACTGAGAGGAATCGACAAGGTGGACAGAAACAGTATGTTCCAGAGATGGGACACAGTAACAAAGGGTCACAGTTGGAAGTCGAAGATTCAGATAAATCACAGGGACGTTAGGAAGTATTTCTTCAGTTACAGAGTTGTCAGGAAGTGGCATAGTCTGGGAAGTGATGTAGTGGAGGCAGGATCCATACATAGCTTTAAGGAGAGGTAAGATAAAGCTCATGGAGCGGGTATAGTGACATAGTAGCTGCCAGTGAAGAGGCGGGGCCAGGAGCTGACTCGATCCCTGCAACCACAACTAGATGAGTACAACTAGGTGAGTACATACACCCATACACATACATACACACACATAAATACACACACATACACGCACGCACGCGCACGCACACACACACATCTGGACAGGCTGTAGGCATGGTCCAGCAACTAGCTCCTGGAGTTCAACAACACCAAGTGCAAAGTCATGAATATTAGGCAAGGGCAAAGAAGACCGCAGACGGAGTACATCCTAGGGGGCCTGAGACTACATACCTCACTCAAGGAAAACGATCTTTGGGTGAGTATAACACCGAGTACATCTGAGGCGCATATCAACCAAATAACTGCTGCACCATACGGGCACCTAGCAAAACTAAGAACAGCATTCCAACATCTTAATTAGGAATCGTTCAGGACACAGGCCCATATTGGAGTATGCAACACAAGTTTGGAACCCACACCTACCCATCCACGAGAAAAAAATTAGAGAAACTGCAAAGGTTTGCAGCAAGACAAGTCCCGGAGCTAAGGAGTATGTCTCATGAGGAGAGGTTAAGGGAAATCGACCTGACGACACTGGAGGGCAGGAGTGATAGGAGGGATATGATAACGACATATTAAATACTGAGAGGAATCGACAAGGTGGACAGAGACAGGATGTTCCAGAGATGGGACATAGCAATAAGGGATCACAGTTAGAAGCTGAAGACTCAGATGAATCACAGGGATGTTAGGAAGTATTTCTTCAGTCATAGAGTTGTCAGGAAGTGGAATAGTTTGGGAAGTGATGAAGCGGAGACAGGATCCATACAAAGCTTTAAGAAGAGGTATGATAAAGTTCATGGGGCAGGAAAAGTGGCCTAGTAGCGAACAGTGAAGAGGCGGGGCCAGGAGCTGTGAATCGACCCATGCAACACAACTAGGTGAGTATATATATATATATATATATATATATATATATATATATATATATATATATATATATATATTATATATATATATATATATATATATATTATATATATATATTATATTTTTATATATATTAATATATATATATATATATATTATATATATATATTATATATATATATATATATATATATATAATGGGGTCCACCTCTGGTGTAAATTGTGGGTCCCATAGCCTCGGAGAAGTGGATAAAAAGGCTTCAAGGAAGAATATTTAGATGTCTTTCTGAAGCCATTTGAATATTCCATTTCCCCTACCACCCCATCTTTTATTAAATATATATAAAATTTATTTCAAGATACAATACATTGTCAAAATACATTAACAAGAATACAATAGTGAGTAAAACAACATAGATGACAACTCAGAGCTACATGTCAAATACTTCGTCCAACTCCCCAGAATACTGCAGGCATTTCCCCTCTGGATAGCAACACTGAGTCTCTGAAAGAGGAAGCTGGTCGCCCTGTGGTCCTTGGTTTATATGATGAGTTTTCCACCCAGCTCCTTGAGAAACTTTAGAGCACACTTGCCTCATGCTCCATGGGTCTCCGACCCTATTGGGATGAAGTTATAGCAAGAGGGAAGGTCTTCATATTTGCGGGTCTTCTGGGTCTCCCTGTGGCTGGCAGCTCCACCCCCTTCGGCTAAGGAGTGTGGCAGGTAGGTGTCTGACAATGTGGCAGCACAGGTGTAGTCCCAAGCAATCTGCTTACCATCCTTCCAGGGTAGCATGGTGGCTCCATGAGGACGCTTTTGACTTCCATCAGACCTCTGCACTTGGGGTTCCCGTTGAGCTGGGCAACGGGCTGTGGCGAGGCTTCTCTTTATGATGTCATTGACCTCCTCATGTCTAGCATACTTCCCTTCTGATGTGTGACACACTAGACCATGAAGTCCGAATTGATCAGCCGTCGCCCTGCCGCAAATACACCTATGGTCGGTGAGTATGGGGGCGGCTAGGCGAAGAGCAACACCAATCCGAATGGTCTGTGGGTCGAGTCGAGTCCCCAGAGAGGAATTGGAACAGCAAGAAGGAAATCTCCTGAGTGTGGTGCCTTCACCGCTAGGAGACGAGCTTTGTCATTTCCTGAAGCGTTGGTGAGCATTGTGTTGGCAATTTTTTCCATGATCGGTTTGTCCCAGTGGGACTGTTTGTGCTCTTTGGGAGGAGCTGGTCTACTGGAGGAGTCTGCCAGGATGTCCCACTGCACTGCTGCTTCAGTGAACTTGGGGTCTTGAGCTCCCACCACACCTCTAAACGTTCAGGGACAATCCTCTTGACTAATCCACAGGAGGCCAAACACGATGACAGAAATGAAGGTAACGCTACCTGCCTTGCTTTGCGCACCCCTATACCTCCCAGTCGCACTGGGAGGGTTGCCTGCTCCCATTGCTGATCCTCTAGTGAGAGATTCAGTGCCTTCTTGAAGGTTGATCTCAGGTGTGCGTCATACTCGTCAAGTGTTGGGTTTTCAAAAGAGGGTGCGCACCTCAAGAAGTAAGTGAGTCTTGGCATAGTAAGACACCTTGTGAGGAGATACAGGGCATCATGGGCATCAAGATCACTTATTCTCTCCTCCATTCTTTTCAGGTCATTCACTTTGTCCTTGAGGACAGTGTCGATGGCGTGGTGACCCAGCGGTGCTCCCAGGAGGGTACTGTTGGAGGGAGTGGTAGTAGTGACTTCTGGGAGGATTGTTTGCACCGATTGATTATTTCCTGATTTGTTGTGATAATTTCACACTTTCACACCCGTTGTAGGTCCTCTAACAGGGACTCCCCAGTACCTGCCAGAGTGCCATCATCCAGGTACCAGATGTTGAGCTCGCTGCGTAGGCTGGAAGTTAGTTCTCTTACTGCCAAACAGAAGAGAAGTGGAGCAAGTGGATCACCCTGCTGAACACCCTCAGATGAGGGAATTTCATGTTCCCCAAACAAAAGAGTCGAGGGTTTGTTGTAGCCAGCTGAAATGAAGGGAAAGAGACTGGGAAACCGATCCCGAACGGCTGGCAAGACCACATCTCTCTTCACCATATTAAAGGCATTTCAAAAGTCAAGTTTGACTACGGCCTTGTCTTCTGATAGGTCCCTGATGTAGGCCCTTGCCGCATGAGCTGCGGCTTCACTGCCTTGAGAGACCCCAAAGCCCAGTTGGTGTGGCTGGAGTAAACTGGCAGCTTCTAGGCGAATGCTTCTTACTGCTGCTTTGACAACTAGGCGGCGAAGGGTGTTACCAACAGCATTGGGTCTGATTCCCCCATCCTTCTTCAAAGCGCATAATGAGGCTCCAAAAAAGAAAGGTTTAATTTCTTCTGGGATTCGCCCAGCCAGGCAGTTGTTGACAAAAGTTGTTAATTCGGTGAGGAGAATTGATGCAGATGCTCCGAGTACTGGATTTACCATCTCTTTGAGGTGTTGTGGTCGAATTCCAGTGTAACCTCCTGCAGATCCTGCTGGAAATGACACTATCGCCTTATAGACTTCTGATTCTGGCAAAATTAATTGTTCAGTGATGGGGTCTCCTTCAGGGTTGTTGTTGATGGCTATGGTGTCCCTTGTCGGATGCTTGTCTCTTAGAGCTTGAGCTGTGGTCTCATCTTTGGGAGCTACAGTGTCGTCACTTGTAATTACAGTGGTACCGGTTTCATGGTCCCAAACTCACCCTTATGTAAGTTTATTTAAATGCTTTTGAATTAATTTTGGGTCTGGACTAGTCTATTTTACAACTTTTCTTAAGGAGATAAATTCGTTTGAGGCACTGAACACATTCTGGAATGAAAAATATCGTAAACCGGGTACCACTGTATTCTGATTGCTCCCACTGTGTTGCCTTCTTCGATTTTTTTTTGCTAACCTGTTCGCAAATTTTCTCGTTTTCAGTGGAGTTTTTCTTGGGTCTACCTCTGTGATTCCTGCGATGGTGGGGCAGAGGGACACAATTATCTGTTCTTGGGTAGTTGCGCACCGCCTTGATGACTGAAGTGGTTAGCAGTTTGCCTCGTCTTTCAGGAACTGCAAGACAAACATTGCCAAACAGGAGTAGGTTGCGCCATGCTTTAATGGTGCCTCGGGCTTCTAAATTGGTGGAGCCTCCATTCACCTGCTTAAGAAGGTCTGTGAATTTACCTGCTGCATATGGGCGAGCTGCTTTAGGAATGTGGGATAGGGTACTGCTAGCAGTGGATATATATAATCACCGGAACCTCGGTACTCGAACGGTTTGTTTGGTAAAAAAATTGCTCGGTAGTCGACCAACAAACACGACATGCCAGAACATGTGCGTCAGTCTCCCCACAGTTGTCGCTCAGTCCAAAACTACACTGAACTTCACTGTAATCTATTTCGTGATTCTTCATCTTTATTTTTATATTATTTGTATAAATAAGTCACCATGGTGCCTAAGAAGATTAGTGATAACAGTCAACCAAAACGAAAATTGGTTAGTGTGTGTTTGCCCTGATGTAAACACCGCCTCCGCTTCTCCATTTAATATGGCTTTTATTATTAATTTCGGCGTCTTTATTGGGCTTCTAGGTTATCTATCGCGTTTCTGATATCAAGTTGGAATAAATGTGATAGATAACCTTTATTACTAATATTAGCGTAATTACACAACATTGTATTTCTTGTACATCAGCAAAAATCGAACATTTCCGCTACTTTTAGCTCAATTTCAAGGTACTTTTTATCGGTAAACCATTCGATATCATCTCTGTTTCTGTAATATATATTTATTCGATAAAATGAGACCAAGAAACCGAAAATACAATCATAAATACCATACGAAAATACACCGAAAAGTCGTTGTAAGTGTATTTTTGGGGTTATGAAACGGATTAACCTAATTTACATTATTCCTTATGGGAAATATTCGTTCGGCACTCGAACAGCCTTCTGGAACGAATTAAGTTCGAGTACCGAAGTTCCAATATATATACACACACAACCCGCACATATAAAAGGGAGGAGCTTACGATGACGTTTCGGCCCGACTTGGACCATTTACAAAGTCACACTAACACACAGAGACGGAGGAAGGGGTATTTATAGGCAGGCAGACAGGGGAGGGTACAAGAGAGTGGGGTAATAATGGAGTAAGTAGTGGAAGTGGCAGTAGTAGTAATAGTAGTAGTGGAGACAGTCATATTCTAGGAAAGGAGCACTGCAATGAGGCTAGCGGCCCGCAAGGGTGGTACGAGAACACAGAGGGAGGAAAGGCGAATAAAATGAAGGACAAATACAAGGCAAAAGAAAAGAAAGAAAGGAAAACCCATAGGAGAAAAAAGGAGAAGGGGAAGAGATGAAAGGGGAAGGAATCAGGTTAAGTCACGGGTGTTCTGAAGTTTAGAGCATTTAACAATGTAATGAGAGAGGAAAGCATCAACAGAGACAAAGCCAGGGCTAAGATTCATACAGGGAAAGTTGTGTATAAGGGAGGATTCAACCAGGCGGCGACTATGAAAGTTGGACGTAGGGTAGACAGTTTTAGCAGAAGACCAATCAATAGGATGACTGTGATCTCTGACATGACAGAAAAGAGCATTATTAGTGTCGGCAAGCCTAACACTATTTTTGTGCTCCTTGAGTCTGTCAGAAAGAGATCGGCCAGTTTCTCCATGGGAAAGTTGAACAGAATTCTTCCTCCGTAAGCCATGCGTGTCGTAAGAGGCGACTAAAATGCCGGGAGCAAGGAGCTAGTAACCCCTTCTCCTGTATATATTACTAAATGTAAAGGGAGAAACTTTCGTTTTTCCTTTTGGGCCACCCCGCTTCAGTGGGAAACGGCCGACGTGTTGAAAGAAGAATATATATATATATATATATATATATATATATATATATATATATATATATATATATATATATATATATATATATATATATATATATATATATATATATATATATATATATATACTTTATTTCAAGACAGAATACAATTGGGAGTAAAACAACATAGATATATAATATAATATAAACTTATTTATTATGAAATTAATATGACACCTGGAGTAAATTAAATATTACTTTTCCGTGAACATGGAGAATTTGACTTGTCGGTATATTAACTCTATTTTTTAGGACTTTGTGGTTAATTAACAGTTGACTGTTTAGAATATTTAATTGAGGTGGACCTGTTGAGGATGCAGCTCTTTCCTGTATTTTTTAAACTCATTAAAACAACCGTTGATATTTTTTTCTACAATGTATTTTGAGGGTCAGTTTTTCCTTTAATATTCTACGAAATTAATATTTTAAGCACCATGAAGATAATATATGGTAGAATAATATATATATATGTCGTGCCGATTAAGTAAAACTTGCGATTTTGGCTTAAATAGCAACGCTCATCTTGGCATATAAAACAAGCGAAAGTTTGTGTATGCAATAATTTCGTAAAAATCATTCTGAACTTAACAAAAAAAATATATTTCAATGTGTTTGTTTATTATTAAATTACTGTAAACGTATCAAAAATATATTTAGTTGGATTATGCTAAATTAAATTGCGCTTGTTATAATAAGGTTAGGTAAGTTTTCTAAGATTCTTTTGGTGCAAATTTATAAATTTTTACATTAACATAAATGAAAAAAATATATATCTTCAAACGTATAAGATAAAATTTTAGAAAGGACTTAATTTTAGATGAGTTCTTGCTAATTGACCAGTTTTACCTATTAGGCACGATATATATATATATATATATATATATATATATATATATATATATATATATAGTGGACCAGTTTCGAAAACTTCACTCTGAAGTCTGTATGCATTACGACGATTTACCTTGGAAATTTCATAGTTATTATTCAGACCCAAATACACTACAGAACTTACAAAATTATACTTAATAATTGCAGATTTCCGGTATCTAACCGATCCACTGTATATATACATATATATATATATATATATATATATATATATATATATATATATATATATATATATATATATATATATATATATATATATATAATATATATATATATATATATATATATATATATTTATATATATATAAATATATATATATATATATATATATATATATTTATATATATATATATATATATATATATATATATATATATATATATATATATATATATATATATATATATATATATATATTATAACCACTAACGAGTGGTATTGATCAATAACAACACTGCGACTAGCCAAGGACTCGATCCTATGATTTGGCCGGCCTCATGGTGAGCGAAAACCACATGACGCTCTAATCCACAGGACCACCAAATCCTACAAGAATGAAGCACCCAGCAGAGCTAGGTGTATTACCTTGTTCCAAGGACATACGGTGATGTGGGTGACTAAGCTTATTTCATTCTACTCCCCGTTTGGTGGTCCTGTGGGTTAGAGCGTCATGTGGTTTTCGTTCACCATGATGGGGGCCAAAACATCATGGGTTGGAGTCCTTGGCTAGTCGCAGTTTTGTTATTGATTAATACCACTTGTTCGTGGTTACAATAATATAAAATACTGCTTGTTGAGGCTAATACACTAAATGGTGAGGAGAATGAAATTAGCTCAGAGGCGTCCACACCACCGTATGTCCTCAGATCAAGGAGGTGTGGAGTTACTATAAGTATTAGTCAGAGGGTTGAAGAGGGGATGTTGAGTTGGTTTGGTCATTTAGAGAGAATGGAACAAAGTAGAATGACTTGAAGAGCATTGCTATTTAAGCAAAAACCGCAAGTTTTAACTATTCGGCACGACATGAATATATATATGTATTGAGGAACCACCTCTGGAACTGGACTGAGGACCCTTGTCCTCAGAGAAAAGAATAAACTTACTTCAGAGAAAACTCGAGGTTCTCCCCAGAGCGTGTTAGACAGGAGCGTGTTAGACAGGACCTACCAGCGTTTAAAACAATTACAAATTTCCATTTCACACTTGTTTAGAAGAACGGTAGGTACCTCCCAGGGTGATTACTGTCTACTAACGTACTACCTACCATATACATTCAAAACGTAATTCAATCTTTCCAAAGACACAAAAGAGACAAATATCCTAAATTACAAAGTCAAGTTAAGCTTGAAGCCGCTCGGAAGTTGCACATTGTTACGCAGTGCTGCAGTAAAAGTTTATATAAAAAATAATGCTCCATACTTCCGGGATTGTTCTGAATCTACACGCGTTTTATTCCTGTCAGTCAGGCAGTGGCCAGAAAAGGAGAGTGAGGTGTTTGTGAGAGTTCAGTACGAGACGGGTGGTGACGGGTGGTGACGGGTGATGACGGGATGAAGTCATCATGTTTGGGCTGTAGTGCAGCAGATGAAGCAAGATGTAGCGGTGTATGTGGTGTCGGGTAGTTTTTTTTTTTAGTGTATACCATAAGTGTTTTTGCTGCTGGTAACTAGTCTACCAGGCAGAAGTGAAGGGGGGGGGGGTGTCATGGAGCCTCCCTGTTTAGAAATGTATATAAAATTTCGTGTCACTAGTAGCAGTGTGCTAGTGAGCTAATGTGAACTATAGTGTGGTGGTGTTTTTGGAGTAGATTGTAAGTTGTATATAAGTTACTAATTATTATATTAGATATATTTTTGTATAGGGGAGTTTTTGTATCCTTCCAAACACTATATTAATTATTTGCACTCATGCTTCATAATTTGAACGACATTCGTCGCTCAGCCTTGCTGGTGAGCGGACGTGTGCGGTCTTCCCTGGTGGCGTTTGGCAAAAGCTTGGATTTGCAAATGGCGCTGGGTGGTAGGAAGAGGGTCAACACGGTTTGTGTGGACTTGATCCATGGGGCAGTGACTGCAGAGAATATGGCCGTGCTTCTGCCTGACATATTAAGGAGAACTTATGGTATAGAGAACGACATGTTGTCTGGGGTGGCCATGAATGGAATTAAGAGAATTTTTGTGAAGTTTGGTGCTACCAGTGTTTACGAGACAATCGTGGAAGAGTACCAGGAACGCAGCATGTACATAAACCCAGGTGTTACTGTGCAACTTCGTGATGTCTCCAGAAGGTACACATGGATAAGGTTGCAATGTGCCTTTTGAGGCAGATTCAATGGACATGACATCAGTGTTTGATAAATACGGGACCATTCATGCGGCAACACAAGGACGTTGGGCGGGGCCCATATGAGGGCTGCCGGATGGGTCTTATGTTTTGAAGATGTCTCTTAGTACCCCATCCCGTCTTATGTAATATTAGAGGAATTTCGCACGCAAGTTTCGTGACATATGCGGGCCAACAACGGACGTGTCGCCTATGTGGGGATATGGACACATGGCGGCCTTGTGTGACAGGAGGCAGGAGGCCAGAGGTGCTCCTTACCAGCATAGCAGGCAGCAGTGGACTACGCAACAGGATGACTGTAGTCCTGAGGAGGCGAATAGGAGCGCCGAGCGGGAGGGTGGGAGGGCAGGACGACTTGCAAGTGTCGGCCTGTGTCACCCTTCCTGACAATCGCCATGAGTGGGAGATCCGCTGTGGGCGGTGACGACGTCGCTGAGGGGGTGGAAGGTGATGGCGGGAATCCACACGATCCTTGGTGGAGGACATCATCAGTATGACGGAGGAGGGCGTGGACAGGGCCTTGGGTCTGAGTCAAGAGACTGCAGCTGTGGAGTGCGTTCAGGCGAGTGGTGGGGCAATGGGCGGAGAGTTCATACAGACAGGAGTTGTGGAAGTGGATGTTCATGCGGAGGAGGGGCATGTGGCTGACATGCAGGTGGACCTAGGGTCGAGGAAACGAGCAGCTGTAATGTCGGATCCAGAGGATGTGCTAACACCAGCGCAAAGGCCAGGCAAAAAGCTGTGGGCAGCTGTGGTACATGAGGGTGGTGGGGCCTAAAGGACAAAGGCCTACGAGGAATGCCGGGGGCATTCCAAGTGAGGATTCAAAATGAGTCATAAAGGGGGCAGAGTATCAAGGAAAGCCACCTTTGTCTTATTCCGGTGTCTAATGGTCAATGTTAATGGTTTGTGTAATGTGCGGAAGAGAGATTGGTTAGGGAGGATTTTGGGACGCTATCAGGTGGATGTGGCTTGTGTGCAGGAGCACAATTATAAGATGGGTAGTGAGTTGGTCAAGCAGGGTATGTCGGGTATGTTGGGTATACATGTAGGTTGAAAGGAGGAGCAGCTGTTTTGATTCGGGAAACCAGCCCGTTTGTTGTGAGCCATTGGGAAGTGAGCGGATGGTAGGATTGTTCGAGTTGAGGGCTTATGGGGTAGGGAACCGTAGGTTTTATGAGTGTATATGGGCCAGCAGAGGGTGATGGGGAGTTAAAAGTAGGTTTGTGAGGGATGAGCTAGTGTATCACCCTGCGGTCGATGCCGGTAGTGTCGATTGTAGGTGGGGACTGGAATTGTGTGACTAGTCAGCGGGATGTGGAGCCACGGGGAGCGGGGCATGTGGTAGGATCATTGGGGGACCTGCTCTATGGAGTGGGGTTGGAGATGTAAAGGGGGGTGGAGGTGAATATACTTTTGTGAGGAAAGGATATGCTGCAAGATTGATAGAATATATGCGAATCGAGCGGTTGAGGTGCAGAGATTTGAAACTGTGGACATGGCATTCTCGGATCATCGTGGGGTATTAGTGAATTTGGCGGGGATGGATTGCCTAGGAGATATGGGGGTATTGAAGTTGAATGTGGGTTTGCTTAAATGGGGGGAAGGGAGGGTTTTGCAGAGTTGTGGAAAATTTGTGGGGGATGGGGAAGTGGGCGAGATGTGATTTCTTGGTGGATACAGTGGCTAAGGTACGCATTAAGGAGTTTTATATTGGGTGTGGAGGAGAAAGGCAGGTTATCGTATGGGTTGCAGAGGTATTTGGAAGGGCAATTAAGGGAATGTCATGTAGGGGTTAGGGAGACCTATCCAGTACAAATAATAGAGGGTTTGAAGGAGCAGATCAGGGACATCCAAAATATGCATTTTGATGGAGCGAGGGTGGCTGGGGATTGGAGAGGGTGATGTGGGAGATAGGCCATCTGCCTGTGTTTTGCGTGAGCAGCGACGTAAGAGAGAGGCTATAGAGCACAATGAATGTTGTGGTGAGGAAGGACCTGGGCGGTTATAGGGAGGGTCAGATGTTGTGGACGACAGAGGGAATGAGTGGATATATAGATGCGTTTTGGTGAGTCGATGGGAGGGGGATATTGACGAGAGGCGTTACATGTGATGGGAGGGGGGTGCGGTGTGAGTTGGACGATGATAATAGGGGAGAGTTGGGAGGGTTGATAACAGAGGAGGAAGTATGGAGGGCTGTAATGGGCATGTGCATAGGCAAGTCCCCAGGTTTAGATGGTTTACCTTGTGAGTTTTATGTGGAAAATTGGGGAGTGTTGAAGGGGTTTTTGGTAGTTTTGTTTAATGAAATGAAGCATAGAAGGGTATTAGGGACATACAGCGGACAGGTGTAGCGGTGCTGGTGCCAAGCAAACACCGTGTGTACATTACCGATTACAGAGTGCTTACCCTAATGTGCTGTGATTATAAGATCTACGCGAAAATATTGGGGAATCGTCTGAAGAGTGTGGTTGGCAGGGTGATAGATGAGGGACAGTAGGGGATTCCGGGCAGATCAATGTATGAGGGACACGGGCGTATCGGGGATTTCATTGACTGAATCGGATGGAAGAGGAGGCTGGGGTTTTAGCATTAGATTGGAGGGCCGCATATGATAGTGTTCACCGTGAGGCATTGTGGAGATTCATGAGATGGCAGGGGTTCGGGGCTGAAGTGGTGGGATGGGCACAGTCGTATATGAGGGAGCGCGGGCGTGTGCAGGTGAATGGTTTTTTAGGGAGACATATTGAAATGGAAAGGGGATTGAGGCAGGGTGTCCTTTTTCGCAGTTGTTGTTTGCCTGTGTTCAGGATCCCCATAGGGAGATAAGGAGATGTCTTGAGGGAAATGTGACGGTCGATAGGGTAAGGGGAGTGGGTATTTGGGATATGTGGATGACACCACGGTTTTAGTTAGGATAGGGGATTTAGGGGCAGTGGGGAGGGTGGTGGGGTTTTGGAGAAGCAACAGGTATGAAAATAAATGAAGAGAAATCATTGTACATGGAGGTGGGGAGGAGGGTGGGGATGGGAGTTGTGGCAGTGGGGAAACTTGTGGATAGGTTGAAAATTTGCGTAATATACATGAGGGTGTGTGAGGAGGCGAGGGTGGTGAATTCGAAGAGGGTGATGGATGGGTGTTAAGTCGATTGTCGAGTATGAGAGCGGAATTTAACTTTACATCAGAGGGCGATAGTGGTAAATGTATTGATCTATAGTAAATTGTGGCATGTGGGGTCAGTATATCCACTGGTGGGTTGTGATGTGCGTAGGTTCCTGGGAAGAATAATGAGATTTATATGGGGTTCAGGTTGTGAGTGGTTAAGTAGGGGGGTGGTCTCGCTCCCCATCGCCAGGGGGGGGCTGGGGCTTATTTCGTTGCATCGACGATTAAAAAGTGTGTATATGAAGAGGTGTTATATGAGGGAAAGAGGGAGGGGAGAGGGCTGGCTGCGGAGGATTCATGAGGATATAGGTCGATGGTGGAAGGGTAAGGAGTTAAAGGACTGTGAGGGGATGATTCGATTTATGTTAGTGGTTAAGGACCCGGGGAAGGTGAGGCTTGGGGTGTTGGATGGGGTGGGAATGGGAAGGGTGGTAGCGGTGGTAGAGAGTGTATACCCTATGTATGCTTGGGGTGTAGTGTGGGGATTGTTGAGGGAAGCTAGGATTAATCCGAGGGTGCGGGAGGTAGTTTATAAGTTTCTGCATGGCATACTTCCATCTGGGGCATTGTTGCATACTAGGGGATTAGTGGAAGGGAGTGGTTGTGCGTTGTGTGGGGAGGAAGCGACTGCTTATCATGTAGTGTATTTCTGCGATAGGTTGGGGGCGGTGCGGGAGTGGTTTAGTCATGTGTTGGGATTGCTGGGGGGTCATTTCGGTGCTGAGGGCTTTGAGTTTGGATGTGAGTGGTATGGATAAGCGGATCCAAAGGGCGGTAGTGTATTTGGTCACTGATTTCATTTATTATTCATGGGCGATGCGTCAGGTGGGGCTGCTGAGCGCATTAAGATGATGATAGCTGGGTTTTATAGGACTAAATGTCGAACTAAAGAGATTATGGGGGAAATGGGAGGTGGATCTCCCGGAGGGTTATCGGAACCTCACAGTGTGGGGTTAAAGGGAGCGAAAAGGTAAGGGGTAGAGACGGGCTGGTTTTCCGTTTACAAGGGGGTGAGTGTGAGACGGATAGAGGTGAGAACAGAGGTGGTACAATTCAAGGATAATGTGTGTAATAGGGTGTCAACTGTCGTGTGTGGGTGTGTATTTACAGTGTGTGAGGGCTCTGTTCAGTTACATGATGGGGTTACCATCAGAAAGATCTGAAAGATCTGGAGAAGGGTCATGGGGGTTCTTATAGTGCGGCATGCACCGGGGATCAGGTGTGTGTCATGGGACGTGTTAATCGTTAGATATGTTTTACGGCATTTGAATAAAGGTGTGTCTAATGTTACATTGCAATCCACATGATGTGGAAAACAATTGTTTATATATATTTTAGTGGTTAATGTTCTTGGGCGTGTATTGAGAGGTTCTTGGATATGTATTGATAGGTTGTGTATGTTGAACATTGAATTCTTTATACATGAACGCCGGTGATTTGTGGCGTTTTGTCAATGTTTGTCATTGTGTTGATTGAGAAAGTGTGAATGTGCGATAGTCTTATCGCGGTAGGAAATGTTTATATATATTTTGTGTTTAATATTATCTAATGTGTGTGCTTCTTATGTTCTGATATTTATGATTAAATAGTGTGGGAGATTGTAGTACGTGTGTGTCATATTGGATAATTTGGTGTTCTTGGATATGTATTATTTTGCTATGTGCTTTGTACCCTGTTTCAATAAAATATAAAAAAAAAAAATTTGAACGAGTGCATGCTGGCCCCAGAGTCGATGTGTTTTTCAGTGTAATTTAAATGCCCCTAGAGCAGTTATTTAGGAGCCAAGACATTTTGTTTAAGTTACGATATTGAAGTAATAACACATGTAATACATGTCATGAACATTGAAGGTTTGAAGGTAATCAGGTGCGGCAGCCGCACTCATATTGTTGCATGAAAAACAGTACTTTTCCAACTTCTTTCAAAAATGCGAAATGGAACCTACTAAGGCTAAAATAAATTAAAACTTTCTCTAAGATTGACCAGCTTTTGAAGAATTTATGAAGTTTATGAAATTTGATGTAAAACACGATTCTTAAGAATGTCTGAGGCACAATTTTGATACATAAAATATATTTGATTTAACATAGGTAAACCAAATAGTCAAACAAGACATTCTCCATTTTCTTCACTGAGCGAAGTTTGAATAATTGATCTGGTGCAAGATAACGTACACAATATAACATCAAGAGATTGTTTACCCTTGAGGAAAACACATCAACACTAAGTTTAAAGCTGACCGGAAGTTACATTTTGTGGTTATTACACAGAATCCAACTAAATTTATTGCTACACATCCTAAACCCATCCATTTTATACGATGCATCAGCCATTGAAGGTTGATTCCGTTAACATTTTTTTATTATATTTTAATAAAAAAGGCTTAACCTGTAGGAGTCTTATAGCGTTTGTGAAACGGAAGGGATTCGAATTCGATTCAGACAAGGGGAAAAAACTTTCATTTCCTTGGAACAAGAGCCCCTCACCAGCATCAAGGGAAAAATAAAGCATCAAGATAAAATAATACTATACTATTTCGAGGCTAAAGGTGACACAATAGTTGATAAGAGGAGACTTTCCATAGTAATCACATGGAAACAAAACATGGGAATGGCACTGAGCGCACGGCTCCCACACGTGCGGCTCCCACACGTGCGGCTCCCACACGTGCAAAAACTCTCATGATTCTCGTTGGAGTCACATACCACAAGCGTTGAACATTTGAAGGCGATCGAATGAGGCATTCTCGAGCAAATAGAAATGCTGCTGAATATGTTCCGAAAAATAGGAAAGTCTCCCCTCAGTAAATTGAATCCGCGGATTTTTTTTTTTTCAATGATACTTTTCACATTTACATTCTTTTTAAAATTCTCTACAATCCTATTAGAAAATATATTTCTTTTGATTTTTTTTGAAAGACTCAATTTATAAAACTGGTAAAAATTGTCAAACTGGCGTCGGACAGTTTAAAATTAATATACATAAATACTTCTTAAGATGCATTATCATTTAGAATTAAAAAAATATTACTAGATGCATTCATTAGTTAATACATGATGCAAATTGTTTAATACATTTTGCAACTTGAAATTTACACAGTTCAAAGTGAGTTTGAAGGCGATCAGAAAAGGCATTCTCGAGCAACTGATCTGATTCTAATGATTCCAAGCATTTTTTAACAATTTCAGGAAAATTTAAAATCTGCATATATTTGGTCTAAGCTTATGGGCTACCATAATTGTTAAAGAATGCATCGTCAATAATATTTTGAAGCCAATATGATAATGCACTGAATAAAATCTAAATATCACTATTTATTAAGTTGTTAAATTGGGACGTCTGCCACCCAGTGATAGTGTGAGTCTTGTGTTCAGGCAACCACACTGGTGGTGCAAGTTTGAAGTCGATCAAATTAGTCGTTCGCCAGTTGTATCACGGATTCCAAATATTTCAAAGTATTTTACCACAGATTTTCCTGAACGCTAACGAAAGTTAATAGGTACTATCTTGGCCCTAAGATGTGTCAGCCATTATATATTGAAACTGTTCAGAAGAGGTAAATTGAAATTTATTTTACGTTGTTTAACAGGAATAAAAATTTCACACTATTGTACACATAAAATAGTTTAATCTGCTCGTATGTATCTGAATTTCATTCTCCGCTGTCGTCGTATTTTCTGACGCTTTTTATGAACGTTTGAATAACGTTTGAGGCGGAGCTTCAAACGTTATTGAACCTATTCCCAATATACCTTGAGTGTATACCTGGAGGGTGTTCCAGGGGGTCAACGCCCCCGCGACCCGGTTCTGGAATGACTCGAATAACTTCCAAACGTTCATTAAAGCTTCCTGCTAATTCGACGACGGCGGAGAGTGAAATGCAATAGTGTAGGTTCTGTTTTGACCATTTTATGAATAAAGTTGTGTGAAATTTCCATTCCCGTTTAATCGTCACTATCAAAATATGTGGGTTAACTATTTTTTTTTTTTTAACAGCTTCGGTATTTACTGGGTTACACAAAGTTTGACCAGGATAGTTACCATTCAGTTTGCTTCGTGTTAAATGGTGCAGTACTTTACATTATGATGTCATTCTCATTGTTTGGGTTATATCCAGTGCTAGTACTGTCGAGAATTATGTGTCCATATTTGGGATCGTGACTGGCCCGGCTCCAGCTGGGCTCCTCCATCAGTCCGAGTTGAGAATTTCTGACAGATGGACGCACTGTTTCGTCAAAAGTTTTATTTTTTACTATTTTTAATGGATAACATTTTGAAAGTGTTGTTTAGTGGGCGATTTAGGTTATGTTAGGTAAGTAACAAAAAAGGCACAATACCGTGACTGGAACAATACACACTCAACCCGCACATAGAAGACGACGTTTCGATCCGACTTGGACCATTTACAAAGTCACACTAACACAAAGAAAAGGTAGAAGGGGTATTTATAGGCCAGCAGACAAGGGAGGGCACAAGAAAGTGGTGGAGGGGTAATAGTGGAAGTAGTAGTGGTGGTGGAAGTAGTAGTAGTGGAGTCAGTCAATTCTAGGAAAGAGGAGCACTGCAATAAAGCTGGCGGCCCGCATAGGGTAAGGACAAGAACACAGAGGGGGAAAAATTATGAAAATAAAATAAAGAATGACACATACAAGGAGAAATACAGAGGAGAAAGAAGAAAGAGGAGAAGGGGGAAGATATAGAAGGGGAAGGAATCAGGTTAAGTCACGGGTGTTCTGAAGTTACATTTAACAATGTAATGGGAGAGGAAAGCATCTACAGAGACAAAGCCAGGGCTAAGATTCATACAGGGAAAGTTGTGTATAAGGGAAGATTCAACCAGACGGCGACTGTGAAAGTTAGACGTAGAGTAGACAGTTTTAGCAGAAGACCAATCAATAGGATGACTGTGATCTCTGACATGACAGAAAAGAGCATTATTAGTGTCGGCAAGCCTAACACTATTTTTGTGCTCCCTAAGTCTGTCAGAAAGAGATCGGCCAGTTTCTCCAAAGTACTGAAGAGGACAGGAGGAACAAGAAATAGAGTAGACACCAGGAGAATCTGTAGAGGGAGGGGAGGTATGAACTAGATTAGTGCGAAGAGTGTTAGTCTGGCGAAAGGTAAGTTTGATATCTAAGGGAACGGAGAGAGTTGTTGAGATTAGAGAGACCAGAGATGTAGGGAAGGCAGAGGACAGGAGAGTTCCCAGGAGTAGGGGGCTTAGGAGAGAAAGTCCGTTTAGCACGAGAGAAAGCACTAGTTTTTTGCACTATTTCTCGAGACTTTACATATTTTTATAAGCTGCATGTTTTCTTTTCCAAGCAGTGTTGTATTCTACTGAGAACTTATGTTGTTTAGAAAAACAAGCTTACTCAGTTTATCAAACGTATCCTTGTATATATTTATTGTGTAAATTTTTAATGTAATATGTACAGAGGTATCCCTGTCAGCTCTTTAATTTTATGTCATGTATTGAAAATGCACCATTACAGTGTTGTAATGGTACATTTTCGTGTTTATGTTTCAGAGTACCGCTATAAAGCATGACTGTGGCTCATTTGGCATAAAATCTGATCACTTTTACGTTAAATGAGTTTCACACGACTGTGGATTAGCAGTGCTCATTGTATAGATGAACTTTGTTTATAAATGTTTATTGTCCTTTTCAATGTACAAGTCAATTGCATCAAGACAGTGCTTGATGCAATTTTCTTATTTTTTTTTTAGAATTTTGTGCTTCCCCAGACCTAGGGTTCATTTCCCATTTTCCTTGACAAGCTGCACCCAAGTGGGTTCAAGCTAGTTCTGTGGGTTCAAGCTAGTTCTGTGGGTTCAAGCTAGTTCAGTGACACCTTTCGTCTTGGGGAGGGAATATTACGCAGTGTTCTGCAGTAAAATATTTTATAAAAAAAAAAATGCTCCATATTTAATGTCATTTTCCTAGTATTGTACTGAAACGACGCGTTTTATTCCTGTCAGTCAGGCAGTGGCCAGGACAGAAGCAGATGAGGTGTTGGGGAGTTAGTACGAGACGAGTGGTGACGGGGAGAAGTTATGTTTGGGTTGTAGTGTGAGTTGGTAAATTTGGTAAGTTATTTTTTAGTGTATACCATAGGTGTTTTTGTGTGCTGGTAACTAGTCTACCAGGCAGAAGTGAAGAGGTGGGGGGAGGGGGGTGGCATGGAGCCTCCCTGTTCATAAATGTATATAAAATTTGGTCACTAGTAGCAGTGAGCTAATGTAAACTGGAGTTAAGGTGATGTTTTTTGTAGTAGTTTATAAGTTGTATATAAGTTACTTAATATATATATTTTTATATAGGTGAGTTTTCATCCTTCCTTCCTAACACTATATTATTTGCACTCATGCTTCATAATTTGTATGAAAGTTCATGCTGGCCCGAGAGTTGCTGCTTTTTCAGTGTAATTTAAATGGCCCTAGACAACAGATTGATCAGACATTTAGCACCCAGGGCCTTTTATATAAGTTACGATATCGAAGTCGTAACACCAATTTCCAGTTTGTGGTTCAGTTGTGACTTGTTAAGACTATTGAATCTTGAGTTTCTCAAAGTATATCTCATTTTTAATAAATGATTTGCTTCACGGAATTTCAACGGAAGCCAATTCAACGTTTTGCCCTTTGTCAGGATTGCAGATCTTTTCTTCCTGTCGCAAGATGGCTGCAGTATATTAAATTTTCACTTCATTATTCAGATATCGATATATTCTAGTGTTTTTTTTTTCTTTTAACTTTTTTTCCCCCTTTGTAAGACTGGGTAACAGGACCGATGATTCCCTGAAACATTTTCATATTTTGAAATAATAAAAAGGAACAATACAGTTACTGGAACAATACAGTTACTGGAACAATACAGTTATTGGAACAATACAGTTACTGGAACAATACAGTTATTGGAACAATACAGTTACTGGAACAATACAGTTATTGGAACAATACAGTTACTGGAACAATAAACAAATAACTTATAATGACGTTTCGGTTCGACTTGTACCAGAAAGATATTAGTAGACATTATGTTAAACACCTACATCCAGTTTTTCCTAACTCATACAACATGAGTTAATTCCAAACAACAAAACACTGGCGTATGTCTCCTGCAACAGAGAAGCGAGAAAACAACCAAAAAAGTGCACCAACAACACGCTGTGACACTCCAGAATGTCAATTAGCTAAAACGGGGAGGTGAGGTAGAGAGAGGGGTGCAAGTCCTCCACCTCCCTTAGGGATGACTTTCTCTACACTCGCCCAGGGCAGAAGAGCCTTACCTGCCTGGGTAGTACAGCACTTACTTCCCTCCTGTAAGAGCAATTACTACAGGGAGCCGTCGGTAACTGAGTTTGTGGTCAGAAGGGTGACACTCTGACACTGCCTACCTGACACCCTGATATTCTGACACCACTGACATTTAGACATGGAACATAAATGGACTATTTAACTTATATAAAGTGAATGCACTCAAATATAAGAGAGTAAAAGGGAGAGAGAGAGAGAGAGAGAGAGAGAGAGAGAATGACCGAAACAGACACAGACAAACAGTCAGACAGGCAGACAAGCACACAGACAGGGAGAGGGGAAGGATGACAAAGCCGTCGGATCAGATCAGATTCAGTTCGGCTTTCGTTGTCGAGAGGCTGCTACTGCTAAGTACATTGATTGGAGTAGGAATAAGAGGCATATCACTATGTGTAACAAGAACACTCACAAGATCAAGAACAAGACGACTCATCTCTCGTCTGGACCCAGCCTGAAAAAATATCTTTAAACGTATAAGAGAAAATTTTAGAAAGGACTTAATTTTAAACGAGTTCTTGCTAATTGACCAATATATATATATATATATATATATATATATATATATATATATATATATATATATATATATATATATATATATATATATATATATATATATATATATATAGAGAGCTAGGTACCACCTCTAGAACTTTAACGGGGACCCTCATCCTCAAAGAAGACAATAAACGTACCTCAGGGAAAACTCGAGGTTCTCCCCGGAGCTGTTTGAATATTTTCTTCTCCTACCACCCCCTATATATATTATATAAGTGCTTTATTAATAGACAGAATACATTGCAGAAAACACAAACATGAACATGAATACATTGGTACAAAATGTCAAAGATTATGAATCTCCTTCAGCTCCTCCGAAGCCGGAAGCGAGCCCAGTATGCAGCATGCATTTCCCCTCTGGATGTCCACGCTGAGGTGCTGGAGCATGAAAGTGGCTACCCTTGGGTCCCTGGTGGTGTCGATGAGTCTGGAACCCAGTTCTTTAAGGAAACGTGTTGCATTTTTTCCCGATGCTCCCAAGATCTCTGATCCCACTGGGACAAATTGATACTGTTGGCTTATGTCCCTGTACTTGCCGATCTTGTACTCCTTCCTGTGGTCAGCAGCTCCTTCCTGTCGCCCTACACTTTGAAGGATGTAGGTGTCAGCCAGTGTCGACACACAGGTATAGTCCCATTCTAAGAGCTTGCTATTCTTCCAAGGATAGATGTGATCCCGTCGGGGCGGTTTGCTGGGTTGTGGGTGTTGTTGGCTGCTAGTGATCGGGGATCTCTCTCGGCTGGGCATCCAGCTGAAGCAAGTGTTCTCTTTATGATGTCGTTGACTTCATTGTGTCTTGCATGTCAGCCCTTGGTTTTTGAACAGTTTAGACCATGTAGACGATATTGGTTGGCTTGCGCATCGCCGCAAATACACGTATATTCCGTGTGAATTGGGGCAGCAAGGCGCAGAGCCACTGCGCGGGGCGTGTTCCCATTGCCGAAATGGGAACTGTTTTGAGGAAGTCCCCAGAGTGATGTGCACGCACAGCTAGGAGACGGGCAGTCTCCCTGTTTGATGTTACAGCCCTAAGCATGTTCACAAGCATCTTTTCAGTGATGGGGCCATCCTAGCTTGACTGCTGTAGGCCAGTTCTGCACTAGGTTTTGGTGCTGGAGCAGCAAGAGTCTCCCATTGAGTGATGGCACTGGAGTAGCTATGGTCTTGTAATCCTGCTGAATCACTGAGGTTGTCCGTAAGAATTTGTTTTATTAGCTCATTTGATGATATGGAAGAGGATAGGAAAGCTGGTAGGGCAATCTGGGAGGATTTGCGTACTCCCAGCCCCCCAAGCCTGACTGGAAGTGAGGCTTGCAACCACTTCCATCTTCGAGGGAAAGATTCAATACACTCTCTAGCATGGTCTTGAGGAGAGAGTCATATTCCTTGAGTTTCGGACTGCTGAAGGCTGGGGAGCATCTCAGGAAGTAGGTAAGTTTTGGGATTGACAGGCACCTGGTGAGTAGGTAGAAGGCATCATACATATATATACAATATATATATATATATATATATATATATATATATATATATATATATATATATATATATATATATATATATATATATATATAAGGTTCGGATCCGTGTTGCTTAGAATATCTTAACAGCTTGTTTCATTTAGGACATGGTTGACTTGTTCCCATTGTATGTTTTTGTTACTGAAGTTGAAATTTTTGAAGACACCCTCATGACTGATCAATTTATTATAACAAGTGCAATTTAATTTAGCTTAATCCAACTAAATATGTTTTAGATAAGTTTACAATAATTTAATAAACACATACACACACACAGTATATATAAAGTCTGCTCAAGGCACATTCCATTTAGAAAAAGAGAAGATGTAAACTAGAGAGAGATGATCCCTATACAGACTAAGGCGAAGAATCACAGAGCTGCTGAGAGGGGTTAATATATCTGAAGTACGAAGGGAGGCACTGGTCAGAGAAATAACAAATATCGAACTTAAACCTAAGGAATCTTATAGGAGACAAGAATCTGAAGGAAATTAAAAAAAATATATTTCTTCTCTTATGCAAAATCGAAGGGTAAAACAACATCCAGTAGTGGGACATACACAGATCACAGCAAAGAAATGAGTGAGATACTAAAGTCTTAATACGACTCAGTGTTCAGCGAGCTGTTAACCAGACTAAGGAATTGCAAAGTACAGACCGGTAGCACTAACATCCCATATCATAAACATTTTTGAAAGGGTTCTAAGAAGCAAGATCGCCAACCACCTAGATATCTATCAGTTACACAACCCAGAGCAACACGGGTTTAGAGAAGGTGGTTCCTGCCTGTCCCAGATACTGGACCACTATGACTAGGTCCTGGATGCTATAGAGGATAAACAAAATGCAGATGTAGTATACACAGACTTTGCAAAAGCCTTCGACAAGTGCGACCACGGAGTAATAGCGTACAAAATGCGTGATAAATGAATAACAGGAAAAGTTGGTAGATGGATCTATAACTTCCTAACAAATAGAACACAAAGAGTAATAGCAAACAGAGTAAAGTCTGAGGCAGCTACGGTGAAAAGCTCTGTTCCACAAGGCACTAATCGGTTTCAACCTATTCCTCATCTTCATATTGCTTAAAGAGATGTAAGCAATAGCTCCGTGTCTTCCTTTGCGGATGACACTCGAACTGCCATGACAGTGACCTCCATCGAAGACACCGCAAGACTCCAAGCGGACATTAACCGAATTTTCAAATTTCAACTACTCAGATATGGAAAACGTGAGGAAATTAAAACTGTATCAGGGTATACAACAAATTCTTACCATACAATAGAGCGAACAAATAATGTGAAGGACCCGGTAGTGATAATGTTAGAGGATCTCACCTTCAAAAAGCACAGCAATGTATCTACCTCATCTGCTAGAAAAATGTTAGGATGTATCATGACAACCTTCAAAACTAGGGACGCCAAGCCAATGATGATGATTCTCTTCAAATCGCTTGTTCTCTCAAGGCTGGAATATTACTGTACACTAACTGCCCCCTTCAAGGCAAGCGAAATTGCTGATGTGGAGTGTACAAAGAACTTTCACGGCACACACACGTACGATAAAGCACCTAAATTACTGGGAACATTAGAAGTCCCTTGATTTGTATTACCTGGGAAAACGGGGGATATAGATACCGATAATATCCTTGGAAAATCCTAGAGGGGTTAATACCAAACCTGCACACGAAAATCCTCCTTTTAAAACAAAAGACTTGGCAGGAAATCAACTTTTTCCCCCAAAGAAAAACTTAGTCGCCGCTAGTACACTGAGAGACAACACAATAAAAATTTAGGTGCCCAAATTTCAACTGCCTCCCCGCATACATGGGGGGGTTACAAAAAGACACGATATCTATTTATAATAGATATCTCCCGTGCACCCCCAAAAGGGAAAACCCTTCTAGCATCCGCCCTTTTGGGCTTTTTCCAAAAAGTCAGTATCCTGGTTCAGTTATCCAAAAATATTTATAGATTGGGGGTTTCAACGATAGGGTAC
>WNWK01008996.1:0-20000 GCA_009830355.1 Cherax destructor
AACCGTAACAATAAGATAACAAGCTATCTAGATCAAGACTAGCTCCTCGCGAACTTCAACTCAGGCTCAACTCCTGCTCTAAGTCTCCAAATTCAAAACTCCCGGACAGGCTACCCATCAACCTCGGTTCAATGGCCTGTTAACCTGAGTGTAAAGGGGCTTGGAACAAGAAACACAGTAGAAGATGTTTGAAATTGTATTTCCTTCAAAAAAATTTGCTAGATTAATTCCAAACTTTTATCTTTTCCTTCACCAAGTAATTGTGATTATAAAGACTTTGTCTTTTCCTTCAAAGTATAACAAAGTGCTTTTCACTTTAATATACAAGGGTAGTTTTGTGCAACAATTGTCTAGGCTAAGCGCGCCAAAGACAGACAACTTTCCAAAAGTCTATGCAGGAATTCCAATGACAAACTGCAGTGGAACCACGTCCCTTTTCATTGTTTCGCATTTTAATTTGAAGCGAGTCGTTGATTTGATGATGGGGCCCATACCCAAACCCTTAACGATGGTTCGCTGGTTGGAGGAGCCTATGTGGGTGTGTTTAACATGCTCCGAATAAAGGTTACATACTCTTTGCATGCAACACTGTTCAAATGTCATATCATCCAACTATTAAGCAATCAGTTCCAGTGGGCATGGCACCCAGACCTAACCCTGCCCCTCTGATATCCTGTGTTGGTCATACTGGACCAGTGCCATTGCAGAAGCCCTCGAGGACAGTCTGACTAACTTGAGGATGCTGGAACGGCAAAGATCTAGATACCCCACGAAGCTTTGTACATCTCATAACGTTTTTGAGCCTTCCCTGGCTAACCTAATACCTCACATGTGCACCCTCATTTAAGAAAAAAATAAATGAATACAATAAAACTCCTGATTTGATATTCACAAAATACACATCATACCTTGGATGATGGACACTTCAAGTCAGACTCAGACTCAGGGTCAGTGTCTGCAAAATTTAAATAACATAATAATAACACTATAAAAATATCTTTATTTCTACCAGTACATGTACAAGGTATACAGACCATAGTTGACATCAATGACATACTACTATATGGAAAACCGCTTGTTATGCTGAGCATTTCCCACAAATTAAGTCAGTTTTGTCCCAGGATGCGACCCACACCAGTCCACTAACACCCAGGTACCCATTTTACTGATGGGTGAACAAAGACAACCGGTCTAGGGAACACCCGGGACAATAAGTGTACCACAAATGAGTTATATATAATATTAAATATTGCTCTCTTTTATTATAGCCGCCTCCTCCTCCTCGGTCTTCTCTTCAGCCTCCTCCTCAGCCTCCTCCTCGGCCTCCTCCTCGGCCTAATCCTCGGCCTCCTCCTCGGCCTCCTCCTCGTTCTCCTCGGTCTCCTCCTCGGCCTCCTCAGCCTCCATCTCGGTCTCCTAGTCGGTCTCCTCCTCGGCCTCCTCATTCGCCTCCTCCTCGGCCTCCTCATCGGTTTCCTCCTTAGCCTCCTCCTCGGTTTCCTAGTCGGTCTCCTCCTCGGTTTCCTAGTCGGTCTCCTCCTCGGTTTCCTAGTCGGTCTCCTCCTCGGTTTCCTAATCGGCCTCCTCCTCGGTTTCCTAGTCGGTCTCCTCCTCGGCCTCCTCCTCAGCCTCCTCCTCAACCTCCTCCTCAGCCTTTTCCTCGGCCTCCTCCTCAACCTCCTCCTCAGCCTCTTCCTCGGCCTCCTTCTCCGCCTCCTCCTCAGCCTCCTCCTCGGCCTCCTTTTCCGCCTCCTCCTCGGCCTCCTTCTCCGCCTCCTCCTCGGCCTCCTCCTCGGCCTCCTTCTCCGCCTCCTCCTCAGCCTCCTCCTCAGCCTCCTCCTCAGCCTTTTCCTCAGCCTCCTCCTCGGCTTCCTTCTCAGTCTCCTCCTCGGCTTCCTCCTCGGCTTCCTCCTCGGCCTTCTCCTCAGCCTCCTCCTCGGCCTCCTCTTCAGCCTCCCCCTCAGCCTCCTCCTCAGCCTCCCCCTCAGCCTCCTCCTCAGCCTCCTCCTCGGCCTCCTCCTCGTCCTCCTCCTCAGCCTCCTCCTCAGCCTCCTCCTCAGCCTCCTCCTCGGCCTCCTCCTCGGCCTCCTCCTCGTCCTCCTCCTCAGCCTCCTCCTCAGCCTCCTCCTGGGCCTCCTCCTGGGCCTCCTCCTGGGCCTCCTCCTGGGCCTCCTCCTCGGCCTCCTCCTCGTCCTCCTCCTGGGCCTCCTCCTGGGCCTCCTCCTGGGACTCCTCCTGGGCCTCCTCCTGGGCCTCCTCCTGGGCCTCCTCCTGGGCCTCCTCCTGGGCCTCCTCCTGGGCCTCCTCCTCGGCCTCCTCCTCGTCCTCCTCCTGGGCCTCCTCCTGGGCCTCCTCCTGGGACTCCTCCTGGGCCTCCTCCTGGGCCTCCTCCTGGGCCTCCTCCTGGGCCTCCTCCTGGGCCTCCTCCTGGGCCTCCTCCTGGGCCTCCTCCTCGTCCTCCTCCTCAGCCTCCTCCTGGGCCTCCTCCTGGGCCTCCTCCTCGGCCTCATCCTCGTCCTCCTCCTCAGCCTCCTCCTCAGCCTCCTCCTGGGCCTCCTCCTGGGCCTCCTCCTGGGCCTCCTCCTGGGCCTCCTCCTCGGCCTCCTCCTGTCCTCCTCCTGGGCCTCCTCCTGGGCCTCCTCCTGGGCCTCCTCCTGGGCCTCCTCCTGGGCCTCCTCCTGGGCCTCCTCCTGGGCCTCCTCCTCGTCCTCCTCCTCAGCCTCCTCCTCGGCCTCCTCCTCGGCCTCCTCCTCGTCCTCCTCCTGGGCCTCCTCCTGGGCCTCCTCCTGGGCCTCCTCCTGGGCCTCCTCCTGGGCCTCCTCCTGGGCCTCCTCCTGGGCCTCCTCCTGGGCCTCCTCCTGGGCCTCCTCCTGGGCCTCCTCCTCGGGCCCCCCCTCTGCCTCCTCCTGTCCTCTCCTCCTGTCCTCCTCCTGGGCCTCCTCCTGGGCCTCCTCCTGGGCCTCCTCCTGGGCCCCTCCTGGCCTCCTCTGGGCCTCCTCCTGGGCCTCCTCCTGGGCCTCCTCTGGGCACTCCTCCTGGGCCTCCTCCTGGGCCTCCTCCTGGGCCTCCTCCTGGGCCTCCTCCGGCCTCCTCCTGGGCCTCCTCCTGGGCCTCCTCCTGGGCCTCCTCCTGGGCCTCCTCCTGGGCCTCCTCCTGGGCCTCCTCTTGGGCCTCCTCCTGGGCCTCCTCCTGGGCCTCCTCCTGGGCCTCCTCCTCGTCCTCCTCCTCAGCCTCCTCCCAGCCTCCTCCTCGGGCCCCCTCCCCCAGCCCCCTCCTCTCCCCCTCCTGGGCCTCCTCCTGGGCCTTCCGGGCCTCCTCCTGGGTTTGGGCCTCCCCTGGGCCTCCTCCGGGCCTCCTCCTGGGCCTCCTCCTGGGGCCTCCTCCCGGGTCCTCCTGGGGGCCCCCTCCGGCCCCCTCCTGGGCCCCTCCTGGGGCCCCTCCGGGCCCCCCCTGGGCCTCCTCCTGGGCCTCCTCCGGCCTCCCCGGGGCCCCTCCTGGCCCCCCCTCCCCTTTTTGGGGCCCCCTCCCGGGCCCCCCTGGGTTCCTGGCCTCCTCCTGGGCCCCCTCCTGGGTTTTGGGCCTCCTCCCGGGCCTCCCCCTGGGCCCCCTCCTGGGGCCCCTCCCGGGGCCCCTCCTGGGCCTCCTCCTGGGCCTCCCCTCCCCCTCCTGGGCCTCCCGGGGCCCCCTCCGGGGCCTCCTCCTCCTCCTCCTGGGTCCTCCCGGGCCTCCTCCTGGGCCTCCCCTCCCTCCCCTGGGCCTCCTCCTGGCCTCCCCCGGCCCCTCCTCCCCCTCTTCCCCCCCTGGGGCCCCTCCTAGGGGCCCCTCCTGGGGCCCCCTCCCCCTCCTCCTGGGCCCCCCTGGGCCTCCCCCACCCCTTGGGGGTCCTCCTGGGCCTTCCTGGGCCCCTCCTGGGTCCTCCCGGGTGTCCAGGCCAGTGTAGCCTGGGTGAGCCACTGGGCATGTAGCCTGGTGTAGTCACTGAGGCAGTGTAGCCTGGGTGTAGTCACATGAGGCTAGTGTAGCCTGGGTGTAGTGCACAGGCAGTGTAGCTGGCTGAGTCACAGAGGCAGTGTACCTGGGTAGTCCATGAGGTATGTAGCCTGGGTGTAGCTCACTGAGGCAGTGTAGCCTGGGTGTAGTCAAGAGGCAGTGTAGCATGGGTGTAGTCACAGAGGAGTGTAGCCTGGTGTAGTCCACATGAGGCAGTGTAGCCTGGGCGTGTACACTGAGGTAGTGTAGCCTGGGTGTAGTACATGCAGGCAGTGTAGCCTGGGTGTAGTACCATGGGCAGTGTAGCCTGGGTGTAGTGCACGAGGTAGTGTAGCCTGGGTGTAGTGCACGAGGCAGTGTAGCCTGGGTGTAGTGCACGAGGCAGTGTAGCCTGGGTGTAGGGGTAACTGAGGCAGTGTAGCCTGGGTGTAGTGCACGAGGTAGTGTAGCATGGGTGAGTGCACAGGAGGCAGTGTAGCCTGGGTGTGATCACATGAGGCAGTGTTGCCGGGTGTAGATAAGCATGAGGAGTGTAGCCTGGGTGTAGTGCACAGGGAGGTGAGTGGCAGTGTAGCCTGGGTGTAGTCACATGAGGAGTGTAGCCTGGGTGTAGTGCCAGGGCAGTGTAGCCTGGGTGTAGTCACTGAGGCAGTGTAGCCTGGGTGTAGTGCACGAGGCAGTGTAGCCTGGGTGTAGTGCACGAGGCAGTGTAGCCTGGGTGTAGTGCACGAGGCAGTGTAGCCTGGGTGTAGTGCACGAGGCAGTGTAGCCTGGGTGTAGTGCACGAGGCAGTGTAGCCTGGGTGTAGTGCACGAGGCAGTGTAGCCTGGGTGTACATAGGTACCAGTGAGCAGTGTAGCCTGGGTGTAGTACACATGAGGCAGTGTAGCCTGGGTGTAGTCACATGGCAGTGTAGCCTGGGTGTAGCCATGAGGCAGTGTAGCCTGGGTGTAGTCACATGAGGCAGTGTAGCCTGGGTGTAGTACACATGTGGCAGTGTAGCCTGGGTGTAGTACAGTGCAGTGAGCATGGGTGAGCAGCAGTGTAGGGCACGGCAGTGTACCGGGTTTGCACATGAGGCAGTGTAGCCTGGGTGAGTGCACATGAGGCAGTGTAGCCTGGGTGTAGTACACATGAGGCAGTGTAGCCTGGGTGTAGTACACATGAGGCAGTGTAGCCTGGGTGTAGTCACATGGGCAGTGTAGCCTGGGTGTAGACACATGGGCAGTGTAGCCTGGGTGAGACAATGAGGAGTGTAGCCTGGGTAGACACATGAGGCAGTGTAGCCTGGGTGTAGTACACATGTGGCAGTGTAGCCTGGGTGAAGTACACATGAGGTAGTGTAGCCTGGGTGTAGTACACATGAGGCAGTGTAGCCTGGGTGTAGTACACATGTGGCAGTGTAGCCTGGGTGTAGTACACATGAGGCAGTGTAGCCTGGGTGTAGTACACATGAGGCAGTGTAGCCTGGGTGTAGTACACATTAGGCAGTGTAGCCTGGGTGTAGTACACATGAGGCAGTGTAGCCTGGGTGTAGTACACATGAGGCAGTGTAGGCTGAGTACAAGATACAACTTATACAGACCATAGCTAACATCAATGCCATACTATATTCAAAACGCTTTGTTATGCGGAGTATTTCGGACAAATTACTGAAGCGATCAAATATAATTTGATATTATAAACGAGTTCTTAATTAAATTGTTCAGACTGCCCATCACAGTGGACCAGATTCCTGGCCCAGGAGCTGGATCAAGCCTAACTGCTTCTCTTGTTTTCTGTGTTCCTCTGATTACAATCCCCACTTAACCTCTGACCCTCACGGGTCCTTCAGACTGGGGGAAGGGGGGGGGGTGTCCTTGATGCTGCTGAGTGGTTTTCTTCCCTGTTCAAAACTTAATCACATCACATTTACCCATGCGCTGCATGACTCCCACGGGTTTAGCGCATTCACACGAAGATAAGTTTTTTAGATACTACTTAATAATAATAATAATAATAATAATAATAATAATAATAATAATAATAATAATAATAATAATAATAATAATAATAATAATAATAATAATAATAATAATAATAATAATAATAATAATAATAATAATAATAATAATAATAATAGAAATAAGTCAAGGACCTCAATGGAAATAAGTCAAGGACCCCAATAGAAATAAGTCAAAGACCCCAATAGAAATAAGTCAAGGACCTCAATGGAAATAAGTCAAGGACCTCAATGGAAATAAGTCAAGGACCTCAATGGAAATAAGTCAAGGACCTCAATGGAAATAAGTCAAGGACCTCAATAGAAATAAGTCAAGGACCCCAATAGAAATAAGTCAAGGACCTCAATGGAAATAAGTCAAGGACCTCAATGGAAATAAGTCAAGGACCACAATAGAAATAAGTCAAGGACCCCAATAGAAATAAGTCAAGGACCTCAATGGAAATAAGTCAAGGACCTCAATGGAAATAAGTCAAGGACCTCAATGGAAATAAGTCAAGGACCCCAATAGAAATAAGTCAAGGACCTCAATGGAAATAAGTCAAGGACCCCAATAGAAATAAGTCAAGGACCTCAATGGAAATAAGCCAAGGACCCCAATAGAAATAAGTCAAGGACCCCAATAGAAATAAGTCAAGGACCTCAATGGAAATAAGTCAAGGACCCCAATAGAAATAAGTCAATTACCTCAATGGAAATAAGTCAAGGACCTCAATGGAAATAAGTCAAGGACCCCAATAGAAATAAGTCAAGGACCTCAATGGAAATAAGTCAAGGACCTCAATGGAAATAAGTCATGGACCTCAATGGAAATAAGTCAAGGACCCCAATAGAAATAAGTCAAGGACCCCAATAGAAATTAGTCAAGGACCTCAATGGAAATAAGTCAAGGACCTCAATGGAAATAAGTCAAGGACCTCAATGGAAATAAGTCAAGGACCCCAATAGAAATAAGTCAAGGACCTCAATGGAAATAAGTCAAGGACCTCAATGGAAATAAGTCAAGGACCCCAATAGAAATAAGTCAAGGACCTCAATGGAAATAAGTCAAGGACCCCAATAGAAATAAGTCAAGGACCTCAATAGAAATAAGTCAAGGACCTCAATGGAAATAAGTCAAGGACCTCAATAAAAATAAGTCAAGGACCTCAATGGAAATAAGTCAAGGACCTCAATGGAAATAAGTCAAAGACCTCAATGGAAATAAGTCAAGGACCCCAATAGAAATAAGTCAAGGACCCCAATAGAAATAAGTCAAGGACTTCAATGGAAATAAGTCAAGGACTTCAAAGGAAATAAGTCAAGGACCTCAATGGAAATAAGTCAAGGACCTCAATGGAAATAAGTCAAGGACCTCAATAGAATTAAGGCAAAGACCTCAATGGAAATAAGTCAAGGACCTCAATGGAAATAAGTCAAGGACCCCAATGGAAATAAGTCAAGGACCCCAATAGAAATAAGTCAAGGACCTCAATGGAAATAAGTCAAGGACCTCAATGGAAATAAGTCAAGGACCCCAAGGGAAATAAGTCTAGGACCCCAAGGGAAATACGTCTAGGACCCCAAGGGAAATAAGTCTAGGACCCCAAGGGAAATAAGTCTAGGACCCCAAGGGAAATAAGTCTAGGACCCCAAGGGAAATAAGTCTAGGACCCCAAGGGAAATAAGTCTATGACCCCAAGGGAAATAAGTCAAGGACCCCAAAGGAAATAAGTCTAGGACCCCAAGGGAAATAAGTCTAGGACCCCAAGGGAAATAAGTCTAGGACCCCAAGGGAAATAAGTCTAGGACCCCAAGGGAAATAAGTCTAGGACCCCAAGGGAAATAGGTTAAGTCACTTTGCCTCAATTTTTTAGGTAATTCTAGGTAATTTACATATATGTTACTATTATTTACCAAACTGTGGCCAGCCGGGATTAGATCCTGCGTCACATTCTTCCGCCTCAAGAGGCAGAACAACGTTCACATCGCCTTAACCACTTAACCAGCGATTCTACAAGAATCAAGCACCCAGCAGAGCTAGGTGTTGTTGGTGATCAGAGGACACTCTTGGTAGTGTAAGCTTCAACCACCTCCCCTTTGAATACCAGCCTCCACACGCAGTTTATACAGTAATGAAACAAGTGGTATTGAATCATTTACCAAACTGTGCCAGTCTGGCTTACAGACAGAACAATGTTCACATCGCCTTAACCACTTAGACATTTTGGTAAATGATTCATTACTACTTGCTTCGTGGTTTCATTACTATTTGTTACTATGTATAATAATTTGTATCTATGTGTACCTGTGCCTAAATAAACTTACTTCCAGTGGATGGGTTACTGGCAGTTATGAAGTGAAGGTTACTCAGGCGAGAGGCAGAAGAGGGCAAAGTTATTTACCAGCGTCACCAACATGATGGGAGCCTCACACTAACACATTCACTAATGGCGCAGAAAATGAAACAGAAAGCCAAATAAATCGAATTCATTTTTTCATGAATATTTAAACGGTGAATTTTCTTAATACATTGTATAAGAGAAAGCGTGTAAGAATATATGGGTGTATATGCATTCACACAGGCGTAAAATATTCATACAAATGCAAGAATATGTGCACTCTGGGAGCACCTGAAAGTGCACAGGCCTACATGGGAATATATGAAGGCACGTTATAATAGATAAAAAATATATAGGACTTTTTAGATGTACACGAAAACACACTTACATACATGTTTGTACATGGAAGCCTTTATGAATGCATAAGGTAAAACGTACACATACATGTAAATGATCATTCATACGATGACATACACAAGAGGTCATTCATAATGAACTATCCAAACCAAAATAATATAGCCAAGGTCAGACTAAGTTACAGCGGACTTCACTTTATATCCCTCTTAAATAGCTACCCTGGGTGGTTGCTGTCTACCAACCTACTACCACAGGATGGTAGTACCTCCCTGGATGGTTGCTGTCTACCAACCTACTACCACAGGATGGTAGTACCTCCTGGGTGATTGCTGTCTACCAACCTACTCCACAGGATGGTAGTACCTTCCTGGGTGGTTGCTGTCTACCAACCTACTACCACGGATGGGAGTACCCTGGGTGGTTGTTGTCTACTAACCTACTCCACAGGATGGTAGTACCTCCTGGTGATTGCTGTCTACCAACCTACTACCACAGGATGGTAGTACCTTCCTGGGTGGTTGCTGTCTACCAACCTACTACCGCAGGATGGTAGTACCTCCTGGGGGTTGTTCTAACCTACTACCACAGGACGGTAGTACCCTGGTGGTTGTTGTCTACTAACCTACTACCACAGGACGGTAGTACCTCCCTGGGTGGTTGCTGTCTACCAACCTACTACCACAGGATGGTAGTACCTTCCTGGTGGTTGCTGTCTACCAACCTACTACCACAGGATGGTAGTACCTCCTGGGTGGTTGTTGTCTACTAACCTACTACCACAGGACGGTAGTACCTCCCTGGGTGGTTGCTGTCTACCAACCTACTACCACAGGATGGTAGTACCTCCCTGGGTGATTGCTGTCTACCAACCTACTACCACAGGATGGTAGTACCTTCCTGGGTGGTTGCTGTCTACCAACCTACTACCACAGGATGGTAGTACCTCCCTGGGTGGTTGTTGTCTACTAACCTACTACCACAGGACGGTAGTACCTCCCTGGGTGGTTGCTGTCTACCAACCTACTACCACAGGATGGTAGTACCTCCCTGGGTGGTTGCTGTCTACCAACCTACTACCACAGGATGGTAGTACCTCCTGGTGGTTGCTGTCTACCAACCTACTACCACAGGATGGTAGTACCTCCCTGGGTGGTTGCTGTCTACCAACCTACTACCACAGGATGGTAGTACCTCCCTGGGTGGTTGCTGTCTACCAACCTACTACCACAGGATGGTAGTACCTCCCTGGGTGGTTGCTGTCTACCAACCTACTACCACAGGATGGTAGTACCTCCCTGGGTGATTGCTGTCTACAACCTACTACCACAGGATGGTAGTACCTCCCTGGGTGGTTGCTGTCTACCAACCACTACCACAGGATGGTAGTACCTCCTGGTGGTTGTGTCTACAACCTACTACCACAGGATGGTAGTACCTCCTGGGTGGTTGCTGTCTACCAACCTACTACCACAGGATGGTAGTACCTCCTGGGTGGTTGCTGTCTACCAACCTACTACCACAGGATGGTAGTACCTCCCTGGGTGTTGCTGTCTACCACCCTACTACCACAGGATGGTAGTACCTCCTGGGTGGTTGCTGTCTCCAACCTACTACCACAGGATGGTAGTACCTTCCTGGGTGGTTGCTGTCTACCAACCTACTACCACAGGATGGTAGTACCTCCCTGGGTGATTGCTGTCTACAACCTACTACCACAGGATGGTAGTACCTCCTGGGTGGTTGCTGTCTACCAACCTACTACCACAGGATGGTAGTACCTCCTGGGTGGTTGCTGTCTACCAACCTACTACCACAGGATGGTAGTACCTCTCTGGGTGGTTGCTGTCTACCAACCTACTACCACAGGATGGTAGTACCTCCCTGGGTGGTTGCTGTCTACCAACCTACTACCACAGGATGGTAGTACCTCCCTGGGTGGTTGCTGTCTACCATCCTACTACCACAGGATGGTAGTACCTCCTGGGTGTTGCTGTCTACAACCTACTACCACAGGATGGTAGTACCTCCGGGTGGTTGCTGTCTACCAACCTACTACCACAGGATGGTAGTACCTCTGGGTGTTGCTGTCTACCAACCTCTACCTACAGGATGTAGTACCTTCCTGGGTGGTTGCTGTCAAACTCTACAGGAGCAACCTAACTACTACACAGGATGGTAGTACCTCCCTGGGTGGTTGCTGTCTACCAACCTACTACCACAGGATGTAGTACCTCTCTGGGGTGCTGTCACACCCTACTACCACAGGATGTAGTACCTCCCTGTCCTCACACTACAGGAGTCTGTTGCTGTCTAACCATCCTACTCCACAGGATGGTTACTCCGTGTTGCTGTCTACCATCCTACTACCTAATTAATCACTCTCAGGCCACAATTATTTTCACAACCTAATTAATGACTCTCACTGTTATTTCAAACGTATTTTCAATACCGTCTTTTCCTCCTTCAGAAGCAGGATTTTCTCCTTTCTCTTTCTGAGTTATGATTTCAAAACTCTTGAAAATGCAGGAGAAGCAACTTGACCCATAGAACAAATCAGATGCCTAGCCCCAATTCTATTATAACCTGAATGGTAGGCTTCAAGATGACATCAGCCCCATCCCCTGTACCTGAACCAGGAGCCTCAAATAGCAACATCCAGTTCCTTTCCCAGTCTCTTTCCCATCACAACACCTCACACGACTGAACATTCATGGGTGTTTGTTTCTCTGTATAAAAGATAAAGTCTTTACGACAAATATTCCCTTAAGAAATTCTTCATCTGTTCTGCATTTCTCTGTATAACACAAGAAAGTTACTTCCCTTGAAGTTACTATGATGGTTACTGTCAAGGTGATGGTTACTGTCAAGGTGATGGTTACTGTCAAGGTGATGGTTACTGTCAAGGTGATGGTTACTGTCAAGGTGATGGTTACTGTCAAGGTGATGGTTACTGTCAAGGTGATGGTTACTGTCAAGGTGATGGTTACTGTCAAGGTGATGGTAACTGTCAAGGTGATGGTTACTGTCAAGGTGAAGGTTACTGTCAAGGTGATGGTTACTGTCAAGGTGATGGTTACTGTCAAGGTGATGGTTACTGTCAAGGTGATGGTTACTGTCAAGGTGATGGTAACTGTCAAGGTGATGGTTACTGTCAAGGTGAAGGTTACTGTCAAGGTGATGGTTACTGTCAAGGTGATGGTTACTGTCAAGGTGATGGTTACTGTCAAGGTGAAGGTTACTGTCAAGGTGATGGTAACTGTCAAGGTGATGGTTACTGTCAAGGTGATGGTTACTGTCAAGGTGATGGTTACTGTCAAGGTGATGGTTACTGTCAAGGTGAAGGTTACTGTCAAGGTGATGGTTACTGTCAAGGTGAAGGTTACTGTCAAGGTGATGGTTACTGTCAAGGTGATGGTTACTGTCAAGGTGATGGTTACTGTCAAGGTGATGGTTACTGTCAAGGTGAAGGTTACTGTCAAGGTGATGATTACTGTCAAAGTGATGGTTACTGTCAAGGTAATGGTTACTGTCAAGGTGATGGTTACTGTCAAGGTGATGGTTACTGTCAAGGTGATGGTTACTGTCAAGGTGATGGTTACTGTCAAGGTGATGGTTACTGTCAAGGTGATGGTTACTGTCAAGGTGATGGTTACTGTGAAGGTGAAGGTTACTGTCAAGGTGATGGTTACTGTCAAAGTGATGGTTACTGTCAAGGTGATGGTTACTGTCAAGGTGATGGTTACTGTCAAGGTGATGGTTACTGTCAAGGTGATGGTTACTGTCAAGGTGATGGTTACTGTCAAGGTGATGGTTACTGTCAAGGTGATGGTTACTGTCAAGGTGAAGGTTACTGTCAAGGTGATGGTTACTGTCAAAGTGATGGTTACTGTCAAGGTGATGGTTACTGTCAAGGTGATGGTTACTGTCAAGGTGATGGTTACTGTCAAGGTGATGGTTACTGTCAAGGTGATGGTTACTGTCAAGGTGATGGTTACTGTCAAGATGATGGTTACTGTCAAGGTGATAGTTACTGTCAAAGTGATGGTTACTGTCAAGGTGATGGTTACTGTCAAGGTGATAATTACTGTCAAGGTGATGGTTACTGTCAAGGTGATAGTTACTGTCAAGGTGATGGTTACTGTCAAGGTGATGGTTACTGTCAAGGTGATAGTTACTGTCAAGGTGATGGTTACTGTCAAGGTGATGGTTACTGTCAAGGTGAAGGTTACTGTCAAGGTGAAGGTTACTGTCAAGGTGATGGTTACTGTCAAGGTGAAGGTTACTGTCAGTGATGGTTACTGTCAAGGTGAAGGTTACTGTCAAGGTGATGGTTACTGTCAAGGTGATGGTTACTGTCAAGGTGATGGTTACTGTCAAAGTGAAGGTTACTGTCAAGGTGATGGTTACTGTCAAGGTGATGGTTACTGTCAAGGTGATGGTTACTGTCAAGGTGATGGTAACTGTCAAGGTGATGGTTACTGTCAAGGTGATTGGTTACTGTCAAGGTGATGGTTACTGTCAAGGTGAGGTTACTGTCAAGGTGATGGTTACTGTCAAGGTGATGGTTACTGTCAAGGTGATGGTTACTGTCAAGGTGATGGTTACTGTCAAGGTGATGGTTACTGTCAAGGTGATGGTTACTGTCAAGGTGATGGTTACTGTCAAGGTGATGGTTACTGTCAAGGTGATGGTTACTGTCAAGGTGATGGTTACTGTCAAGGTGATGGTTACTGTCAAGGTGATGGTTACTGTCAAGGTGATGGTTACTGTCAAGGTGATGGTTACTGTCAAGGTGATGGTTACTGTCAAGGTGATGGTTACTGTCAAGGTGATGGTTACTGTCAAGGTGAAGGATTACTGTCAAGGTGATGGTTACTGTCAAGGTGAAGGTTACTGTCAAGGTGATGGTTACTGTCAAGGTGATGGTTACTGTCAAGGTGAAGGTTACTGTCAAGGTGATGGTTACTGTCAAGGTGAAGGTTACTGTCAAGGTGATGGTTACTGTCAAGGTGATGGTTACTGTCAAGGTGATGGTTACTGTCAAGGTGATGGTTACTGTCAAGGTGATGGTTACTGTCAAGGTGATGGTTACTGTCAAGGTGATGGTTACTGTCAAGGTGATGGTTACTGTCAAGGTGATGGTTACTGTCAAGGTGATGGTTACTGTCAAGGTGATGGTTACTGTCAAGGTGAAGGTTACTGTCAAGGTGATGGTTACTGTCAAGGTGATGGTTACTGTCAAGGTGATGGTTACTGTCAAGGTGATGGTTACTGTCAAGGTGAAGGTTACTGTCAAGGTGAAGGTTACTGTCAAGGTGAAGGTTAAGTCGGGGAGACGGGGAATGGATGGCCTCTCTTAAAGGACCACAGACAGTCTCATAACATTCCAGTCATCAGCGCTGAATTTCTTCCCAAACTATTCCTTAATGTTTGTCCACTTCGATGGGTCTTTCCGGTCCGTTCTCGCTCTCTCGCATTTTTTAAAACTTCGACTAGAAACGCTTATGCAACTTTTAAATAAATCTATTATTATCTACATGTGTATGTACTCACCTATATGTGGTTTCAGGTGTTGAGTCACAGCGCCTGGCCCTGCCTCTTCGCTGGTCGCCACTGATAAGTCCAGGTCTACACAGTTATATAACTCACCTGAGCAAGTGACGTTTACACATTGTGAATAAGTCACTAACAAACACACACACACACACACAGAAGAGACAAAAAGACAGACTGATTCATTTAGGCCCATTTTACCTCTCTATACATCACACAGCTTGTGCTGAACAATTTATTGCTTGTGCTGAACAATTTATTGCTGGTGCTGAACAATTTATTGGTTGTGCTGAACAATTTATTGCTTGTGCTGAACAATTTATTACTTGTGCTGAACAATTTATTGCTTGTGCTGAACAATTTATTGCTTGTGCTGAACAATTTATTGCTTGTGCTGAATATCCAGTGGAAACTCACACTTCTAAATCTCTCTCCGGTTGAAGGTAGTCGAGGCAACAAATCTTATCTTCTCTCTACTGTCTGGAAGAACACTGTTCTCTGCTTGTGTCTTGTAGATTCTGTTATCTGGTACAGCATGTTTTGGTTGTTCACCTGGAACATACATCTTATGTATACTGGCTCCCTCACTTATTTGTAATAGTGTGACTTTGTAAATATTCCAAGTCGGACCCAAACGTCGTCGTAAGGTCCTCTCTCCCGTGTGCGAGTTACGTATTTGTGTATCTCATAACTCTGTCTGTTCACAGAGTATTTAGAGCTTGTGATTTTTGACATTTTCTGATGTTATGTCGCAAGATGCCTTAAGCGTCGGGTCTCGAGTCTAACTCTAGACATGCATTATTCTAACTGGCGTCTACGCACTGTCGTACTTGAGGTTCGGAAGTTGCTGAAGTCAGTTTCAGTAATTTTCAAGTTATTTTGCCTTGTATGGACGACCTATCGATTTCCCAGTTCGTGACACTGTGCTGCTCACGGCTGCTCGTCTTACCCTTCAAACAAGCTGATTTATTGTCTCTCTATGGACCAGAAGTTAATATAATTAGGGACTTGCTTTGCCAGTCTCGTTCTAAATCGAGTCTAGCCTAGCACACACACTTACATGTATTACTCTTGTACTTTTAAGTACAACTCAAGTACAGTAACATACCAGATGGTACAGTTTCTTTGAAAGTATTTTTATGTACAGTATAATAAGAAAGCCCAGTTAACACAATTTAATGAATAGAATATAAAATACTCCGACACATCGCTATATACCAAGCGATGTGTCGCAGCCTATTTCTTAATTTCCAAGTTTACATTTAACTGTAGATACCATTAAACCTCGACACATTTTTTTTTAATAAAGTTCCGAAACTTTTATTTTGTTGGTATGATTTCAACCAGTTGCAATCCATTCAGTAAAAGAATAATTAGTATTGAAATATTTCTAATGAATTGTTGCAAAGCCAGAAACTTGCTAGATGCTAGAGATGGATCACTAAGTTAACTTAGTATGATCTGTTACATGTTTATCATAATAGATGCCGCATTTTGTATCTGTGCCGAGTCATTAGGTTGGGATTACATAGGTCCAAGTTACTTGTTGTTAGTAGTAATGCATCCCTTCATTAAAACCTTCCTTAGTAAGGGACAAAAAAACTGAAGGCAGCCAGTCACCTAATTCTAATAAATATATAATTCATAATATGTACAACATGTAAATCCTTGCGTTTCTAATAAGAGCTAGAGTGAGCAATACTTCCATTGTATTGCTCATCCACATGATGTGTGGAGATCAAAGACTGGAGCCTCAGGGTTCAAGAGTCAGACGAGGAATTTAATTCTGTATTGAGTCTGTAGTTTATGCTCACTGAACACATGAAGAGCCTGTAGAGATGATAAATACATGTCAAAATGCTCCAGTGCCATAACCAGTGCCAGAGTGTATATCTCTTGGTGATATAATAGAATGTTAGTGAGGTCTTTACTGAGAGAAGAAAAAGCCAGCAAGAGGAACACCATCTTACTAGAGGCTTCCAGTACAAATGTAGAAACTCCAATGTTTATTCCATCCTCGTGTAAAGTTATGAATAATCAGGTGAGAGTAACATGGCAACTGTGAACTTTTGAAAAAATAAACACATAAGCAGTATAATGTGATCCTTTATTGACAACGTTTCGCCCACGCAGTGGGCTTTATCGAGTCAAGTGTGGGCGAAACGTTGTCAATAAAGGATCACATTATACTGATCATGTGTTTATTTTTCCCATTGTGTCGGTATTTTATGCCATTTATTTCCACTTTGCCTTTTAAGTAGATAAAAGCTTCCTCACAACTCTGAGACCAAGTAAATTATATTTTCCCTACTTGTAAAAGAGGAAAAAATCTATAAAATATCCTATGAAATCATACAATGCCTGAAATGTTGTTCTATCTTCGTATCCTGACGTTGTTTATATTTTTTATGCAAACATTAGTTTACCCTTTAGGGATCTACCTTCCCTTGTCCCACGGTGGCCCGTGGCCTGGTGGTTAAAGCTCTCACTTCACACGGTGAGGGTCCGGGTTCGATTCCCGGCGAAAGGGTGGAAACATTGGGCGAGTTTCCTTACACCTGTTGTCCCTGTTCACCCATCAGTAAAATGGGTACCTGGGTGTTAGTGGACTGGTGTGGGTCGCATCCTGGGACAAAACTGACCTAATTTGCGGGAAATGCTCAGCATAACAAGCGGTTTTCTATATAGTAGTATGTCATTGATGTCAGCTATGGTCTGTATACCTTGTACATGTACTTGTAGAAATAAAGATATTATTATTATTATTATTATTATTATTATTATTATTATTATTATTATTATTATTATTATTATTAACATGACCCAGGAATGTGACTCAGGATCTACCAAAGTTTAATTTAGGTTGTGTGTTAAATTACAGTTTGTCAGAGGTTGCAGCCTCCACCACCTAACCAGGACCCAGGTAAAAGATCAAGTGACCCACGAACACTTATAACCAGTCAAGGTCATGGTGGGTAACATGACTAAATGAATATTAAAATGGTATATAGTACCGTTAGCTTGAGAAATAACTCACATGTGCAACATTTCGAATGAAGAAGCCTATTGTGTAGGTGAAACGTTTCGGAATAAAGATACGTTTCACATATGTCTTACTTATCAACATGACTAAATAAAACTCATATATACTCAAGAAAATATGTATGAAGCAATCATATATACTCGTGAAAGTATGTATGGAAAAAAACACGGGATGTCGGACCCCATCTCAGAGGTGAAGAACTTAGACCACTTAACGCAGAGACTTTAAAAACGTAGTCCTTGATGTAAGGACAACCTTAAACGCATTATATACCTTTTGAACATTTAGTATACATTTGAGACTCTTCATTAGGTGACTTTCCATGACAAATATATAGTATAACGGAAGCTACAAGGGTCAGTCACCAGTCAGACAGTTAGCGGCCAGACAACAGGACGCCATGTGAAGCAATCATCGAAGGAAGCCAGACTTGTCCTGTCCATCTGCAAGGAAGATAATAGTCGTGGTTGGTCGTAGCTCATGGTCGTCACTTTAATAGTCAGCCATTGGATAGTCAGGTCACACCCAGTAGATTGCTAAATCTTTACTAGTGGGTTGCTAAGGTGAGTGCTAGCCCTCTGTACCAGTTATTGAGTCTCCCATCCTAGTCGCAATACGTAGTCAACAGTTGCAAAAGTGATACAGTGACATACAGTGATGTGTCTTGCATAACTGTGACAGTCATAACTAGTGATACGTTGTAGGGTAATTGTGACACTGATACATTGACAATAACAAACGAGTCTTTTTAAATTACAAGTGTTATGAGCAGTGGGAACTTACGTCAAAATAAGTTTCTTTTTCCTATGTGCGTGTTGATAAATTACACACATGTGCAACACTTGACTATCTTTTATGAGGAAACGTTTCGCCACACAGTGGCTTCATCAGTCTTATACCAAGAAGAATGGTGAAGATCAAAAGGAGTTTGAGGTAATCAGTCCCTCAGTCTGGAGTCAATGTAACCAGTCCATCAATCTTGAAAAGAATATATTTTTCAGTTCAGACTCTCAGGTAAGGACCCACTAGGGGCGAGGGGGAAGTGGGGACAGAAGAGGAATAGCCGGTGAGAGGAAGAGCTGAAGTAGAAGAGAAAGAGTCAGGACTAAACCCAACAGTCTAACTACTCTTAAGAATATAGGCAGGAAGATGTTGTTTATATACTATAGACAGGTGAGGTGACGCGGTCGTAGGGGATATTTACCTAATTTACCAACTTGTCGGTTCTCTGAACCATTTATCTATGTTATTTGTGTACTGATATAAAAACTGCTCTTGTCCTGATCTTTATTTCAATAATGTTCAATGCACTCTGTTACTTAATAAAGTATTGAGTGGTTATTTTTAGCTGTATATTTGCTTGTGTCTGTCATCCCTCGCATACACACGAACAAACACATCCCAAACACAGGTCGACACAAAAACAAAGAGAAAATATAAACGGAGCTCCAACCACTTGCCACAATAGAAAGGATTTGTATGTTTACGCCTGGAAAACGCAACTGAAAAATATATATTTTGGTGGTGGTAAATTTGGTGTGAGTCAGACTAGGTCAAGTGTTTACAGGAGCCGTTGTTGTGATGTACAGTTGTGTTGAGGCTTTATCTTGAGCGTCAGTGATCCAGCAGTGTTGTGAGGGAGACTCTTGCAGAGATGATCCATGGGGGAGACTACCTACTGGAGAGATGATCCATGGGGGAGACTTTACTCTGGAGTGATCCATGGGAGCTTACCTACTGAGAGATGATCCATGGGGAGACTACCTACTGGAGAGATGATCCATGGAGAGCCTGCAGAGATGATCCATTGAATTCCTACTGGAGAGATGATCCATGGGGAGACTACCTACTGCAGAGATGATCCATGGGGAAGACTACCTACTGCAGAGATGATCCATTGGGAGACTTTACCTACTGGAGAGATGATCCATGGGGAGACTACCTACTGCAGAGATGATCCATGGGGAAGACTACCTACTGCAGAGATGATCCATGGGGGAGACTTACCTACTGAGAGATGATCCATGGGGAGACTGGAACTTTACCTACTGGAGAGATGATCCATGGGGAGACTGGAACTTTACCTACTGGAGAGATGATCCATGGGGAGACTGAACTTACCTACTGGAGAGATGATCCATGGGGGAGACTTTACCTACTGGAGAGATGATCCATGGGGAGACTGGAACTTTACCTACTGGAGAGATGATCCATGGGGAGACTGGAACTTTACCTACTGGAGAGATGATCCATGGGGAAGACTGGAACGTTACCTACTGGAGAGATGATCCATGGGGGAGACTTTACCTACTGGAGAGATGATCCATGGGGAGACTGGAACTTTACCTACTGGAGAGATGATTCATGGGGAGACTGGAACTTTACCTACTGGATACATGATCCATGGGGAAGACTGGAACGTTACCTACTGGAGAGATGATCCATGGGAAGACTGGAACTTTACCTACTGGAGAGATGATCCATGGGGGAGACTTTATCTACTGGAGAGATGATCCATGGGGGAGACTTTACCTACTGGAGAGATGATCCGTGGGGAGACTGGAACTTTACCTACTGGAGAGATGATACATGGAGAGACTGGAACTTTACCTACTGGAGAGATGATCCGTGGGGAGACTGCAACTTTACCTACTGGAGAGATGATACATGGGGAGACTGGAACTTTACCTACTGGAGAGATGATCCGTGGGGAGACTGGAACTTTACCTACTGG
>WNWK01008996.1:22500-57500 GCA_009830355.1 Cherax destructor
ATATATATATATATATATATATTAATACAACTACGAACAAGTGGTATTTTAGCAATAAGAAACTGCGGCTGGCCAGGGATCGAACCCGTGTTGTTTTAGCCCCCTCCTGGGAAGCAGGTCAAACCTCACGACGTTATAACCATTATACCATCAATCCTACAAACATCATGCACCTAGTAGCTTGTGAAGGCTGGTTTGAGTAGAATGAAATTAGTTGTAAGCTTACCACAGCCACGTATGTCCTGGCATCAGGTAACATGCCCAGTGCTTCTAAGTACATGATGTTTGTAGGATTGTTGGTTCTGTATAGCTATTTGCATATATATATATATATATATATATATATATATATATATATATATATATATATATATATATATATATATATATATATATTATATTAACACATCAGCCGATTCCCACCAAGGCAGGGTGGCCCGAAAAAAGAAAAACTTTCATCATCATTCACTCCATCACTGTCTTGCCAGAGGCGTGCTTTACACTACAGTTATAAAACTACAACATTAACACCCCTCCTTCAGAGTGCAGACACTGTACTTCCCATCTCCAGGACTCAAGTCCGGCCTGCCGGTTTCCCTGAATCCCTTCATAAATGTTACTTTGCTCACACTCCAACAGCACGTCAAGTATTAAAAACCATTTGTCTCCTTTCACTCCTATCAAATACGCTCACACATGCTTGCTGGAAGTCCAAGCCCCTCGCACACAAAACCTCCTTTACCCCCTCCCTCCAACCTTTCCTAGGCCGACCCCTACCACGCCTTCCCTCCACTACAGATTTATACACTCTCGAAGTCATTCTGTCTCGTTCCATTCTCTCTACATGTCCAAACCATCTCAACAACCCCTCCTCAGCTCTCTGGATAATAGTTTTGGTAATCCCGCACCTCCTCCTAATTTCCAAACTTCGAATTCTCTGCATTATATTCACACCACACATTGACCTCAGACATGACATCTCCACTGCCTCCAGCCTTCTCCTCGTTGCAACATTCATCACCCATGCTTCACACCCATATAAGAGTGTTGGTATAACTATACTCTCATACATTACCCTCTTTACTTCCATGGACAAAATTCTTTGTCTCCACAGACTCCGAAGTGCACCACTTACCCTTTTTCCCTCATCAATTCTATGATTCACCTCATCCTTCATAGACCCATCCGCCGACATGTCCACTCCCAAATATCTGAATACATTCACCTCCTCCATACTCTCTCCCTCCAATCTGATATCCAATCTTTCATCACCTAATCTTTTTGTTATCCTCATCACCTTACTCTTTTCTATATTCACCTTCAATTTTCTTCTTTTACACACCCTACCAAATTCATCCACCAACCTCTGCAACTTCTCTTCAGAATCTCCCAAAAGCACAGTGTCATCAGCAAAAAGCAACTGTGACAACTCCCAATTCTTTATCTTTTAACCCCACACCTCTTGCCAAGACCCTTGCATTCACTTCTCTTACAACCCCATCTATAAATATATTGAACAACCACGGTGACATCACACATCCTTGTCTAAGGTCCACTTTTACTGGGAAATAGTCCCCTTCCCTCCTACACACTCTAACCTGAGCCTCACTATCCTCGTATAAACTCTTCACTGCTTTCAGTAACCTACCTCCTATTCCATACACCTGCAACATCTGCCACATTGCCCCTCCCCTATCCACCCTATCATACGCCTTTTCCAAATCCATAAATGCCACAAAAACCTCTTTACCCTTATCCAAATACTGTTCACCTATATGTTTCACTGTAAACACTTGGTCTACACACCCCCTACCTTTCCTAAAGCCCCCTTGTTCATCTGCTATCCTGCTTTCTGTCTTATTCTTAATGACCCACAAGGAGCACTACAGGAGAGCTACTGGCCCACAAGTAGCACTGCAGTTTGCGTGCGGCCAGCAGTAACAGCCTGGTTGATCAGGCTCTGATCCACCATAAGCCTGGTCTCAGACCGAGCCGAGGGGGCATTATACCTGGAGTCAACGCCCCTGCGGCCCGGTCTGTGACCAGGCTTCATGTTGGATCATAATCTGATCAACCAGGCTGTTACTGCTGGCCGCACGCAGTCCAACGTACGAACCACAGCCTGGCTGGTCAGGTACCGACTTTAGGTGCCTGTCCAGTGCCTGCTTGAAGACAGCCAGGGGTTTGTTGGTAATCCTCCTTATGTATGCTAGGAGGCAGTTGAACAGTCTTGGCCCCCTGACACTTATTGTGTTGTCTCTCAACGTACTAGTGGCACCCCTGCTTTTCATTGGGGGGATGTTACATCGCCTGCCGAGTCTTTTGCTTTCGTAGGGAGTGACACTCGTGTGCAAGTTTGGTACTAATCCCTCGAGAATTTTCCACGTGTATATAATAATGTATCTCTCCCGCCTGCGTTCTAGGGAGTACAGGTTTAGGAACTTCAAGCGTTCCCAGTAATTGAGGTGGTTTATCACAGTTATGCGTGCCTTGAAGGTTCTCTGTACATTTTCTAGGTCAGCAATTTCACCTGCCTTGAAAGGTGCAGTTAGTGTGCAGCAATATTCCAGCCTAGATAGAACAAGCGACCTGAAAAGTGTCAACATGGGCTTGGCATCCCTGGTTTTGAAGGTTCTCATTATCCATCCTGTCATTTTTCTAGCAGATGCAATTGCTACAGTGTTATGGTCCTTGAAGGTGAGATCCTCTGACATTATCACTCCCAGGTCTTTGACATTAGTTTTTCGCTCTATTGTGTGGTTGGAATTAGTTTTGTACTCCGATGAGATTTTAATTTCCTGACGTTTTCCTTATCTGAGTAATTGAAATTTCTCATCATTGAACTTCATATTGTTTTCTGCAGCCCATTTAAAGATTTGGTTTATGTCTGCTTGGAGTCTAGCCGTGTCTTCAACGGTGGACACTGTCATACAGATTCGGGTGTCATATGCAAAGGAGGAAACGGCACTGTGGCTTATATCCCTGTCTATGTCCGATATGAGGATGAGGAACAGGATGGGAGCGAGTACTGTGCCTTGTGGAACAGAGCTTTTCACTGTAGCCGCCTCAGACTTTATTCTGTTGACTACTACTCTTTGTGTTCTACTTGTTAGGAAATTATAGATCCATCTACCAACTTTTCCTGTCATTCCTTTATCACGCATTTTGTGTGCTATTACACCATGGTCACACTTATCAAAGGCTTTTGCAAAGTCTGTGTTTATAACATCTGCATTCTGTTTGTCTTCTAGAGCATCCAGAACCTTGTCGTAGTGGTCCAGTAGTTGGGACAGACAGGAGCGACCTGCTCTAAACCCATGCTGCCCTGGGTTGTGTAACTGATGGGTATCTAGATGAGTGGCGATCTTGCTTCTTAGAACCCTTTCAAAGATTTGTATGATATGGGACGTTAGCGCTATTGGTCTGTAGTTCTTTGCTATTGCTTTACTGCCGCCTTTGTGGAGTGGGGCTATGTCTGTTGTTTTTAGTAACTGCGGGACGACCTCAGTGTCCATGCTCCCTCTCCATAGAATGTTAAAAGCACGTGATAGGGGCTTCTTGCAGTTCTTGATGAACACTGAGTTCCATGAGTCTGGGCCTGGAGCGGAGTGCATGGTCTTGTCATTTATTGCCTTTTCGAAGTCATTTGGCGTCAGGGTAATGTCAGATAGGCTTGCGTCTGCCAAGTTCTGTGGCACGCTCATAAAAAATTCATTTAGGTCTTCGACTTTCAGTCTGTTTAGCGGCTCGCTAAAAACTGAGTCATACTGGGACTTTAGTAACTCACTCATTTCCTTGCTGTCATCTGTGTAGGACCCATCCCGTTTAAGTAGGGACTTTGATTTGGCATAAGAAAAGAAATAATGTGCGTTTCTTTCAATTTTATTTATGGCTTTAGTTCTTCCCGCGTTTCTTGATTCCTGTAAGATTCCTTTAGTTTTAATTCGATGTTTGCTATTTCTCTGACCAGTGTCTTCCTCCGTATTTCAGATATATTGGCCTCTTGTAGCAGCTCCGTTATTCTTTGCCTTCGCCTATATAGGGAGCGCCTCTCTCTTTCTAGTTTACATCTTCTCCTCCTTTTCCTTAAGGGAATTTGTCTTGAGCAAACCTGGGGCTCCCCGCATGCATGTCTGGACCTTTATTATGTTGTGATCTGAGTATATTGTTTTTGATATGATGACATTTCGTATCAGATCATCATTGTTGGTGAAGATAAAGTCCAGCGTATTCTCTAATCTTGTAGTCTCTACTATTTGCTGGTTTAAGGTGAATTTGGTGCAGAGATTTAAAAGTTCATGTGTGTGCGAGTTTTCATCTGAGCTGCCTCCTGGTGTTATCTCTGCTACCACATTGTTTGCAATGTTCCTCTATTTTAGGTGCCTGAGGTTGAAATCCCCCAGGAACAAGATGTTGGGGGCAGGAGCTGGAAGATTTTCCAGACAGTGGTCAGTTTTCAGAAGCTGTTCCTGGAATTGTTGGGACGTTGCATCCGGGGGCTTGTAGACAACCACGATGACCAGGTTTTGATTCTCGACCTTTATTGCTAATACTTCAACTACATCATTTGAGGCATTTAGTAGTTCTGAACATATAAGTGACTCTGTGATATACAGGCCAACCCTCCCCTTTTTGCCTGTTCACTCTGTCACACCTGTATAGGTTGTAACCCGGGATCCATATTTCATTGTCCAAGTGATCTCTTATGTGGGTCTCTGTGAAAGCCGCAAACATAGCATTTGACTCTGTAAGCAGTCCACGAATGTAAGGTACCTTGTTGTTTGTTGCTGGCTTTAGACCCTGTACATTTGCAAAGATGAATGTAGTTGGATTGGTGGTATTGGTGGTATGGAGGGGGATCTTTTTTCCTGGCACTAATATCTATTGTGTTGGAGTGGAGGCCACTGACTGTGATTCCACTCCAGAAATGATTGCAGTTGGTGTACGATTTCTGTCATTTCCTGGCAGCTTTTTTTTTCTTCCTGGCACTAAAAAACCTCTCTCTCCGGAGTGGCTTTGGCTACCCAGGTTTTCCCATGGTCTGGATGTTCTGTGTCGTCTTGTACCCTTTAGGTGGTATGCCTGGCAATATAGGTTATAGCACTGTCTTTCCTAAACTGATGAGTGACACATTTCAGGGTGGAAAAACTTACAGGACGGGAGGTTGCATTTTCCGGTTTTCATATGGGAACGGCATTTTCTGGGGTGATCATAATTGCATGTCCCATCTGATTTCCCAGATATTCCATGCCTGCAGATACCAAGTGCATAATATTCACATAGGCCTGGTTTCCGTTTGCCCTGTTTTTTTTGTGACTGTGTTCCCCATTGTATTCCCCATTGGTGCGTGTGTTCCTGTCTCGTTTCTATCTTCGGCACTAGTGCTAACAATGGAGCCTTAGCTTCTGGTAATTTATCTTCAGTATTTCCTGGGACATCCCCCTGACCCACGAAACCCTCTCCAGGTAAACTCCAGGTGCAGCCATGGAAGCAAGGCTGATCACCGGGGAGCTGGTCCAAAACAGGTGGCAACGTAATGTGGAACGCCAATAACTCGCCTCTGAGGGGCCTCTGAGGGGCCTTATACGAGTCAAACAAGACTGGAACTTCTTTTATTACTCCTCTAGGAAAGCAGAAGTAGCCATAAGTGGCTTCTCCTGGGCTGTATGAGAATCAATATGCAACATTACATCGATGAACTGGCTAGACCATTTTGCAGAACTAGCGACACTTCTGTCATGTCTACTCATCTCCTTCATTATCGCAGATACAAGCACTGTAGTCAAGGAGTGAGGACAGTCACAGGTCACAGGACTACAGTGAGTGACTTTCCTCTGTGACTTTCCTCTGTGACTTTCCTCTGTGACTTTCCTCTGTGACTGGTGACGGACTTCCTTGGATACACTAGCACACTAGCATCTGTGACTTAATTCTTAAGAAGTGATGATGTTCATAGTTATGCGAGACGCATCTCGATGTTCGTCTAGTTTTCCAAGCTCTTGATGCTGAGGTGAGAGTGATAGAGAGCCCTAGGAGCTCTCAGTGGTATATTCTAGATATTTCAATGGTACAGTGGACGCTGGCCTCAGAGAACAATGGTGCTAATAACCCGGATGCTAAAGGACTTTAATTACGCAGAAAAGAAGTCCAGAACCGACCGAAACGTCGTCTAAAGTTCCTCTCCAAAGTGAGAACTAACAACACATTGTTGCAGCTACTGAATTGTGATGTATTCTTCTTGGTTCGCCAGTTTCATAACGCGTCTTAGACGACCACCTGATAATTCCAGAACCTCCAGACCGGGACTAACAAATCCCAATGTCAGGATAATAATATAATAATAATAATAATAATAATAATAATAATAATAATAATAATAATAATAATAATAATAATAATAATAATAATAATAATAACACTGGTCTGCATATATATGGAAAATAGTGATTCATTGTGTTTTTTATTCATCTCTCTATCACATCAGGTTGTCAAGTTATACGGAAACGTTACTTTTCTCTTTTCGTATAACATAAGTAAATAAGAAAGTGGTATATTACCAATTAAAATGCTTATCTTGTATTGACTTAAATGTTAAATCTAATATATTTTTCTTTTTTTTCAGATTAATATGTCTAGAGGCTGTATAAATTCACCAGACATATTTTGCTATGTCTGCGGGCAATTCACCCCTCAGATTCCCGGAGCAACATTATTCCTTTATTGAGTTTAAATGCTGCACTTTACTTCAATGGCAACACCGCTGCATCTGTGCCAGTTGACCATAGTGTCCAAGAAACGTACGCAAATATGAAGACACTAATATCTGCAATCAAGTACCAGAATCACAATATTCTGATTTGTGGTGATTTAAAAGTTATTGCTCTCCTACTAGGTCTTCAAGGCGGATATACCAAGTATCCCTGTTTTCTGTGTCTTTGGGATAGTAGGGTAGACATTCAGCACTATGAACAAAAAGACTGGCCACCAAGAACCAGCTTCTTACCCGGAAATCACAACGTGAAAACTGTGCCACTAGTTGGCCCCAAGAAAATTCTGCTGCCACCACTTCACATCAAATTAGGGCTTATGAAAATTTTTGTGAAGTACCTGGAGTCAAAGTTTCCTCGTATAAGTGAAGGCAAACTAAAGGCAGGAATCTTTGTTTTCTCTCAGATTCGGGAATTGATGAAGTACAAGCATTTTGATGAAGCATTAACAGGTGTCGAGGTGAATGCCTGGTTTTCATTCAAGTAGATTGTCCACAACTTCCTGGGAAACAGGCGCTCCCCCGAATATGAAAAAAATGATCCAAGACCTGATTTCAAGTTTCCAACAACTTGGGTCTAGAATGAGTGTGAAGATGCACTTTTTACACTCACATCTTGACTATTTTCCCAACAATTGTGGAGACTACAGTGAGGAACAAGGAGAGTGGTGGTGCCATCAGGATATTTGCACCATGGAAACTCGATACCAGGGCAAATGAAATGTCAGCATGATGGTGGATTACTGCTGGTCATTGAAACGTAATGGTCTCGATGCACAGTACAAGCCAAAATCAAAGTGGTCCTCCTTCCTTTGATTCAATATGTTGGCTAACCATTAGCAACATATTTTTTTAATAAAATCATTTGATTTGATTCATGTTGCTTAATGTTGAATTTATTAAAAATTCACATCTTCCTGCAGCTCAGTAAGCAATGTTTCATTTGTAAAGATAATGAGAATTACCCTTATGTACATATAATATTCTAATATTGGTACATACTATACTACTATAGATTATTATTATAAATTTTAGGAACAATGGCAATGAAACCCAATATTGTCTCGGGAGCCGCATAGTGTAGGTTCGGGAGCCGCATAGTGTAGGTTCGTGAGCCGCATAGTGTAGGTTCGGGAGCCGCATAGTGTAGGTTCGGGAGCCGCATAGTGTAGGTTCGGGAGCCGCATAGTGTAGGTTCGGGAGCCGCATAGTGTAGGTTCGGGAGCCGCATAGTGTAGGTTCGGGAGCCGCATAGTGTAGGTTCGGGAGCCGCATAGTGTAGGTTCGGGAGCCGCATAGTGTAGGTTCGGGAGCCGCATAGTGTAGGTTCGGGAGCCGCATAGTGTAGGTTCGGGAGCCGCATAGTGTAGGTTCGGGAGCCGCATAGTGTAGGTTCGGGAGCCGCATAGTGTAGGTTCGGGAGCAGTAGTTTGCCCATGTCTGGGCTATATAGAAAGCCCCTTGTTATGCTGAGCATTTCGGGCAAATTTGGTCAATTTTGTCCCCAGGATGCGACCCACACTAGTCGACTAACACCCAGGTACCTACTTACTGCTAGGTGAACAGGGACAGCAGGTTCTTAAGGAAACACGACCTAATGTTTTCACCCGTACCGGGTTTTACGAGTGCCACGGGTTCAGACCACACCCGCTCCCTGGTTTGTAATCGTGTTATTGCGATTTCGTCAGTTGGGTGAGGTTAATAATGTGGTGAGAACCTAAGTCACGTAACTTGAAGCTGCTGCATAGGTAAAGTAACACGCTTACAGGTAACGTAGGTGAATTTGGCCGAGAGATTTCGCTAGTGAATGCTCCCTGGATCCTCCATTCTCAGACAGCCTTGCCTGTAGAAATTCCTATTGTAGGTTGTAGGATGACTCTTGTGCCTTCTCCACGCCTTGTACTTAGCAGTAGCAGCCAGCAACAACAATAGCCAGACCCAGGCTGACTGGAAGGCTTTTAAGGAATCGTAGGTCCTAGTTAATGCAGCTGGCATCCACTTCTGATCATGTCATTCTCAGTCAGGATGGAATCCGTCCCAGACAATCACATGTGTGGTCTTGTCCATCAGTATCACACACGGTATTGTCTTCTACATGGCTATTACATTCTAATAGTCTAGTCTTGTGATTTTGGGTTGTCTTCTCTGGTTATCATTTACTGCATGTTGCAGCTGCCTTGATAGTTGCACTGCAGATACTCGTTGTTTGAAGCAAGTGCACATTGCTAGTCTCTTAAGAATGTTGATCAGCAGCTGCTGGGTCTCTTGTGAATGTTGATTAACAGCTCCTGGGTCTTTTGTAGATGTTGATCAACGGCTCCTTGGTCTTTTGTGGATGTTGATCAACAGCTCCTGGGTCTTTTGTGGATGCTGATCCATAGCTTCTCGATCTCTTAAGAATGTTAATCAACAGCTCCTGAGCCTCTTGAGGATTTAATATAAATGGTTTAGAAAAGCTGAAGAATTAGACACTTTTGTAACATTTGGGAATATTTATTGTGGAAACGTTTTGTCAGCAAGTGACTTCCTCAGTCCGGTACGGAGACGAATGATGGAAGAACAGAAGGAGTTTGAGGTAATCAGTCCCTCACTCTGGAGGGACTGATTACCTCAAACTCCTTCTCATCTTCCACTGTTCATGTTTATACCGGACTGAAGAGGCTACTTGTTAAAAAATATGTCTAATTCTTGTCTAGATAATATTGGTCAACAGCTCCTGGGTCTCTTGTGGGTATTAAACTACAAATGCTAGACTTCTTGAGTCAGTTGACCTGAGGCTTCTGGATATTTAGGCTGGGATTGTGGGATACAGGGGATACCTTAAAGTACAAGTCGCTGGGGTTGTGGGATACAAGGGATACCTTAAGGTACAAGTGGCTGGGATTGTGGGATACAAGGGATACCTTAAGGTACAAGTGGCTGGGATTGTGGGATACAAGGGATACCTTAAGGTACAAGTGACTGGGGTTGTGGGATACAGGGGATACCTTAAGGTACAAGAAGCCGGGATTGTGGGATACAGAGGATACCTTAAAGAACAAGAAGCTGGGGTTGTGGGATACAAGGGATACCTTAAGGTACAAGAAGCTAGGGTTGTGGGATACAGGGGATATCTTAAGGTACAAGTGGCTGGGATTGTGGGGCACAAGGGATACCTTAAGGTAAAAGTGACTGGGGTTGTGGGATACAGGGGATACCTTAAGTTACAAGTGGCTAAGATTGTAGGATACAGTGGATACGTTAAGGTACAAGAAGCTGGGTTTGTGGGATACAGGGGATACCTTAAGGTACAAGAAGCCGGGATTGTGGGATACAGAGGATACCTTAAAGTACAAGAAGCTGGGGTTGTGGGATCCAAGGGATACCTTAAGGTACAAGAAGCTAGGGTTGTGGGATACAGGGGATACCTTAAAGTAGAAGTGGCTGGGATTGTTGGATACAGGGGATACTTAAGGTATAAGAAGCTGGAATTGAGGGATGCAGAGGATACCTTAAAGTACAAGAAGCTGGGGTTGTGGAATACAAGGGATACCATAAGGTACAAAAAGCTGGGGTTGTGGAATACAAGGGATACCATAAGGTACAAAAAGCTGGGGTTGTGGGATACAAGGGAAACCTTAAGGTACAAGAAGCTGGGAACGTGGGATACAGGGGATACCTTAAGGTACAAGTAGCTGGGATTGTGGGATACAAGGGATACCTTAAGGTAAAGATGCTGGGGTTGTAGGATACAGGGGATACCTTAAGGTACAATAGGCTGGGGATGTGGGATACAAGGGATACATTAAGGCACAAGAAGATGGGGTTGTGGGATACAGGGGATACTTTAAGGTACAAGAAGCTGGATTGTGGGATACAAGGAATACCTTAAGGTACAAGAAGCTGGGGTTAGGGGATACTACAATGGATACCTTAAGGTACAATAAGCTGGGGTTGTGGGATACAGGGGATACCTTAAGGTACAAGTGGCTGGGATTGTGGGATACAATGGATACCTTAAGGTACAAGTGGCTGGGATTGTGGGATACAAGGGATACCTTAATGTACAAGTAACTGGGATTATAGGATACAAGGGATACCTTAAGGTACAAGTAGCTGGGGTTGTGGGATACAGGGGATACCTTATGGTACAAGAAGCTGGGGTTGTGGGATACAGGGGATACCTTAAGGTACAAGAAGCTGGATTGTGGGATATAAGGGATACCTTAAGGTACAAGTGGCTGGGATTGTGGGATACAGGGGATACCTTAAGGTACAAGAAGCCGGGATTGTCGGATACAAAGGATACCTTAAGGTATAAGAAGCTGGGGTTGTGGGATACAAGGGATACCTTAAGGTACAAGAAGCTGGGGTTGTGGGATACAAAGTATACCTTAAGGTACAAGAAGCTGGGGTTGTGTAATACAACGGATACCTTATGGTACAAGAAGCTGGTATAGTGGGATACAGGGGATACCTTAAGGTACAAGAAGCTGGATTGTGGGATACAAGGGATACCTTTAAGGTACAAGATGCTGGATTGCGGGATACAGGGGATACCCAAACATCGCTAAGGGCAAAAACTTGTGTGTGAGATGCGAGCTTGATCCTCCGTTCACATTCCGGTCTCTGACCACTCAGGCTGTTGGTGATGGACCGTCAATGAGCACAGGGAGTTGTGGAGACTCGATCCACCGTTCTCTGGGGAGGCAACGAGAGGCACATTGTGTGTATGACAGGTTGTTTGTGAAGACTTATTGTGTTCTGTCCTCCAGTCTGCTGGCTCCTCCCTCCTCCAGTCTGCTGGCTCCTCCCTCCTCCAGTCTGCTGGCTCCTCCCTCCTCCAGTCTGCTGGCTCCTCCTCCTCCAGTCTGCTGGCTCCTCCCTCCTCCAGTCTGCTGGCTCCTCTCTCCTCCAGTCTGCTGGCTCCTCTCTCCTCCAGTCTGCTGGCTCCTCCCTCCTCCAGTCTGCTGGCTCCTCTCCCTCCAGACTGCTGGCTCCTCCCTCCTCCAGACTGCTGGCTCCTCTCTCCTCCAGTCTGCTGGCTCCTCTCCTCCAGTTCTGCTCCTCCTCCTCCAGTTCTGGCTCCTCCTCCTCCAGCTGCTGGTTCCTCCTCCAGTCTCTGGCTCCTCCTCCTCCAGACTGCTGGTTCCTCCCTCAGACTGCTGGCTCTCCCTACCAGACTGCTGGCTCCTCCTCCTCAGTCTCCTGGCTCCTCCCTCCAGACTGCTGGCTCTCCCTCCTCCAGTCTGCTGGCTCCTCCCTCCTCCAGTCTGCTGGCTCCTCCCTCCTCCAGACTGCTGGCTCCTCTCTCCTCCAGTCTGCTGGCTCCCCTCCTCCAGTCTGCTGGCTCCTCCTCTCAGTCTGCTAGCTCCTCTCCTCCAGACTGCTGGCTCCCTCCTGCAGACTGCTGGCTCCCTCCTCAGTCCCTGGTCCTCCTCCAGACTGCTGGCTCTTCCTCCTCAGTCTCCTGGCTCCTCCTCCCTCTGGCCTCCTCAGTCTGCTGGCTCCTCCCTCCTCCAGTCTGCTGGCTCCTCCCTCCTCCAGCTCTGGCTCCTCCCTCCCTCCCAGACTGCTGGCTCCTCCCTCCTCCAGCTGCTGGCTCCTCCTCCTCCAGTCTGCTGGCTCTCTCCTCAGACTGCTGGCTCCTCCTCCTCCAAGTGCTGGCTCCTCCTCCTCCAGCTGCTGGCTCCTCCCTCCAGACTGCTGGCTCCCTCCTCCAGCTGCTGGCTCCTCCCTCCTCCAGTCTGCTGGCTCCTCCTTCGTCCGGTCCTCGCTGCTCCTCTCTCCTCCAGTCTGCTGGCTCCTCCTCCTCCAGACTGCTGGCTCCTCTCTCCTCCAGTCTGCTGGCTCTCCCTCCTTAGTCTGCTGGTCCTCTCCTCCAGACTGCTGGCTCCTCCCTCCTCCAGTCTCCTGGCTCCTCCTCCAGACTGCTGGTCTCTCCTCCAGCTGCTGGCTCCTCTCTCCAGTCTGCTGGCTCCTTCTCCTCCAGACTCTGGCCTCCTCCTCAGACTGCTGCTCTTCTCCTCAGACTGCTGGCTCCTCCCTCTCCAGACTGCTGGCTCTCCCTCCTCAGTCTGCTGGCCCTCCCTCCTCAGACTGCTGGTCCCTTCCTCAGACTGCTGCTCCTCTCCTCCAGACTGCTGGCTCCTCCCTCCTCTAGTCTTTTGGCTCCTCCCTCCTCAAGACTGTTGGCTCTTCCCTTCTCCAGACTGCTGGCTCCTCCCTCCTCAGCTGCTGGTCCTCCTCCTCCAGCTGCTGGCTCCTCCCTCCTCCAGACTGCTGGCTCCTCCCTCCTTCAGTCTGCTGGCTCCTCCCTCAGACTGCTGGCTCTCCTCCTCCAGTCTGCTGGCTCCTCCACTCCTCAGACTCTGGCTCCTCCTCCTCCAGACTGCTGGCTCTTCCTCCTCCAGACTGCTGGCTCCTCCCTCCTCCAGACTGCTGGCTCCTCCTCTCCAGACTGCTGGCTCCTCCCTCCTCCAGTCTGCTGGCTCTTCCCTCCTCCAGACTGCTGGCTCCTCCCTCCTCCAGTCTCCTGGCTCCTCCCTCCTCCAGACTGCTGGCTCCTCCCTCCTCCAGATTGCTGGCTCCTCCCTCCTCCAGTCTGCTGGCTCCTCCCTCCTCCAGTCCGCTGGCTCCCTCCTCCAGACTGCTGGTCTCCTCCTCTCAGACTGCTGGCTCCTCCTCCTCTCAGTCTCCTGGCTCCTCTCCTCCAGACTGCTGGCTCTTCCCTCTCCAGACTGCTGGCTCCTCCCTCCTCCAGTCTGCTGGCTCCTCTCCTCCAGACTGCTGGCTCTTCCCTCCCAGTCTGCTGGCTCCTCCCTCCTCCAGTCTGCTGGCTCCTCCCTCCTCCAGACTGCTGGCTCCTCTCTCCTCCAGTCTGCTGGCTCTCCTTCCTCTCCTCTCCAGTCTGCTAGCTCCTCCCCTCCAGACTGCTGGCTCTCCCTCCTCTAGCTGCTGGCTCCTCCCCTTAGACTGCTGGTCCTCTCTCCTCCAGTCTGCTGGTCCTCCTTCCTTCAGTCTGCCTGGCTCCTCCCTCCAGACTGCTGGCTTTCCTCCTCAGTCTGCTGGCTCCTCCTCCTCAGCTGTGGCTCCTCATCCTCAGTCTGGCTCCTCTCCTCCAGACTCCTGGCTCCTCCTCCAGACTGCTGGCTCCTCCTCCTCCAGTCTGCTGGCTCCTCCTCCTCCAGACTGCTGGTCTCTCTCTCAAGACTGCTGGCTCTTCCCTCCTCCAGAGCTGCTGGCTCCTCCCTCCTCAGCTCTGGCTCTCCCTCCAGACTGCTGGCTCCTCCCTCCTCCAGTCTGCTGGCTCCTCCCTCCTCCAGTCTGCTGGCTCCTCCTCCTCCAGACTGCTGGCTCCTCCTCCTCCAGACTGCTGGCTCCTCTCTCTCCAGTCTGCTGGCTCCTCCCTCCTCCAGACTGCTGGCTCCTCTCTCCTCCAGACTGCTGGCTCTTCCTCCTCCAGACTGCTGGCTCCTCCCTCCTTCAGTCTCCTGGCTCCTCCCTCCAGACTGCTGGCTCTTTCCTCCTCCAGTCTGCTGGCTCCTCCCTCCTCCAGTCTGCTGGCTCTCTCCTCCAGACTCCTGGCTCTCCCTCCAGACTGCTTGCTCCTCTCTCCTCAAGGCTGCTGGCTCCTCTCCTCCAGCTGCTGGCTCCTCCCTCCTCAGACTGCTGGCTCCCTCCTCCTCCAGTCTGCTGGCTCCCTCTCCAGACTGCTGGCTCTTCCTCCTCCAGACTGCTGGCTCCTCCTCCTCAGTCTGCTGGCTCCTCCTCCTCCAGTCTGCGGGCTCCTCCTCCTCCAGACTGCTGGCTCCTCCTCTAGTCTGCTGGCTCCTCCTCCTCCAGTCTGCTGGTCCTCCTCCTCCAGACTGCTGGCTCCTCTCGAGTCTGCTGGCTCCTCCCTCCTCCAGTCTGCTGGTTCCTCTCTCCTCCAGACTGCTGGTTCTTCCCTCCTCCAGACTGCTGGCTCCTCCCTCCTCCAGTCTGCTGGCTCCTCCCTCCAGACTCTGGCCTCCCTCCAGACTGCTGGTCTCCCTCTTCCAGACTGCTGGCTCCTCCCTCCTCCAGTCTGCTGGCTCCTCCTCCTCCAGACTGCTGGCTCCTCTCTCCTCCAGACTGCTGGCTCCTCCCTCCTCCAGTCTGCTGGCTCCTCTCTCCTCCAGACTGCTGGCTCTTCCCTCCTCCAGACTGCTGGCTCCTCCTTCCTCAGTCTCCTTGCTCCTCCCTCCTCCAGACTGCTGGTTCCTCTCTCCTCCAGACTGCTGGCTCCTCCCTCCTCCAGCTGCTGGTCCTTCTCCTCAGACTCTGGCTCTCCCTCAGCTGCTGTCCTCCCTCCAGACTGCTGGCTCCTCCTCCTCCAGTCTGCTGGCTCCTCCCCCTCCTCCAGTCTGCTGGCTCCTCTTCCTTCAGACTCCTGGCTCTCCCTCCAGACTGCTGCTCTCTCTTCCTCAGACTGCTGGCTCCCCTCCTCCAGCTGCTGGCTCCTCCTCCTTCAGTCTCTGGCTCCTCCCTCTCAGACTGCTGGCTCCTCCTCCTAGAGACTGCTGGCGCTCTCCGTTGCTGGCTCTCTACTCCAGCTGCTGGCTCCTCACTCCTCCAGACTCCTGGCTCTCCCTCCAGACTGCTTGCTCCTCTCTCCTCAAGACTGCTGGCTCCTCCCTCCTCCAGACTGCTGGCTCCTCCCTCCTCCATTCTGCTGGCTCCTCCCTCCTCCAGTCTTCTGGCTCCTCTCTCCTTCAGACTGCCAGGGGTCTTGAAGACAACTAGGGGTCATAAAGACAACCAGGGGTCATGAAGCCAACTAGGGGTCTTGAAGACAGCTAGGGGTCTTGAAGACAGTAAGAGGTCTTGAAGACAACCAGGGGTCTGGAAGACAACCAGGGGTCATGAAGACAACCAGGGGTCTTGAAGACAACCAGTGGTCATGAAAACAACCAGGGGTCATGAAGACAACCAGGGGTCATGAAGACAACCAGGGGTCTTGAAGACAACCAGGGGTCATGAAAACAACCAGGGGTCATGAAGACAACCAGGGGTCTTGAAGACAACCAGGGGTCTTGAAGACAACCAGGGGTCTTGAAGACAATCAGGGGTCTTGAAGACAACCAGGAGTTATGAAGACAACCAGGTGTCATGAAGACAACCAGGGGTCTTGAAGACAACCAGGGGTCTTGAAGACAGCCAGAGGTCTTGAAGACAACCAGGGGTCTTGAAGACAACCAGTAGTCATGAAGACAACCATGGGTCTTGAAGACAACTAGGGGTCTTGAAGACAACCATGGGTCATGAAGACAACCAGGGGTCTTGAAGACAACCAGGGGTCATGAAGACAGCCAGGGGTCTTGAAGACAACCAGGGGTCTTGAAGACAACCAGGGGTCTTGAAGACAACCAGGGGTCTTGAAGACAACCAGGGGTCTTGAAGACAACCAGAGGTCTTGAAGACAACCAGGGGTCTTGAAGACAACCAGGGGTCTTGAAGACAGCCAGGGGTCATGAAGACAACCAGAGGTCTTGAAGACAGCCAGGAGTATTGTAGACAACCAGGGGTCTTAAAGACAGACAGGGGTCTTGAAGACAGCCAGGGGTCTTGAAGACAACCAGGGGTCATGAAGACAACCAGGTGTCATGAAGACAACTATTGGTCTTGAAGACAACCAGGGGTCTTGAAGACAACCAGGGGTCTTGAAGACAACCAGGGGTCTTGAAGACAACCAGAGGTCTTGAAGACAACCAGGTGTCTTGAAGACAACCAGGGGTCTTGAAGACAGCCAGGGGTATTGAAGACAGCCAGGGGTATTGAAGACAACCAGGGGTCTTGAAGACAACCAGGGGTCTTGAAGACAGCCAAGGGTCTTGAAGACAACCAGGGGTCTTGAAGACAACCAGGGGTATTGAAGACAACCAGGGGTCTTGAAGACAACCAGGGGTCTTGAAGAAAGACAACCAGGGGTCTTGAAGACAACCAGGGGTCTTGAAGACAACCAGGGGTCTTGAAGACAACCAGGGGTCTTGAAGACAACCAGGTGTCTTGAAGACAACCAGGGTCTTGAAGACAACCAGGGGTCTTGAAGACAACCAGGGGTCTTGAAGACAACCAGGGGTCTTGAAGACAACCAGGGGTCTTGAAGACAACCAGGGGTCTTGAAGACAACCAGGGGTCTTGAAGACAACCAGGGGTCTTGAAGACTGCCAGGGGTCTTGAAGACAAACTGGGGTCATGAAAACAACCAGGGGTTTTGAAGACAACCAGGGGTTTTGAAGACAACCAGGGGTCTTGAAGACAGCCAGGGGTCATGAAGACAAATAGGGGTCATGAAGACTACCAGGGGCCTTGAAGACAATCAGGGGTTTTGAAGACAACCAGGGGTCTTGAATACAGCCAGGGGTCATGAAGACAACCTGGGGTCTTGAAGACAACCAGGGGTCTTGAAGACAACCAGGGGTCTTGAAGACAACCCGGGGTCTATTGGTAATCCCTGTTATGTATGCTGGGAGACACGTAAGTCAAAGTATTGTGACATATTACTTTCATTTCATTATTATTTACAGACTTTTAGTTAAAGAATCAAACTTTTTTTCAAAGTCAAGTCCAGTTGATGACTCCAGTTTTTTCAGTCCCAGCTGAAGTTGAGAGTCTGGAAAGACTCTTTATTTTATTTATTAAGTTTATTCAGGTGTACACAAATACAGTTACATAGGTGTCTCGTAGCGCACTCAGCTCACACACTGAGGTCCGGGGTTCGATTCTCCTCCGGTACGGCTGGAAAACCTTAGGTACCTGGGTATTAGTGGACTGGTGTGGGTCGCATCCTGGGACAAAACTGACCTAATTTGCGGGAAATGCTCAGCATAACAAGCGACTCCATATAGTAGTATGTCACTACCTGGAGTATACCTGGAGAGAGTTCCAGGGATCAACGCCCCTGCTGTGACCAGGCCTCATGTTGGATCAGAGGCTGATCAACCAGGCTGTTACTGCTGGCCGCACGCAGTCCAACGTACGAACTACGGCCTGGCTGGTCAGGTACCGACTTTAGGTGCCTGTCCAGTGCCTGCTTGAAGACAGCCAGGGGTTTGTTGGTAATACCCCTGATGTATGCTGGGAGGCAGTTGAACAGTCTTGGGCCCCTGACACTTATTTTGTTGATGTCATTGATGTCAGGTATGGTCTGTATACCTTGTATATGTACTGGTAGTAAATAAAGATATACATAGCAGTATATGTGTAGACAACCCGGGATAACCAAAAAAAGTCAAAGTGACTTATTTCCACTGTGGTCCTTAAACAATTGTGGCAGCGGTGGGGTTCAGGGCAGCGGTGGGGTTCAGGGCAGCGGTGGAGTTCAGGGCAGCGGTGGGGTTCAGGGCAGCGGTGGAGTTCAGGGCAGCGGTGGGGTTCAGGGCAGCGGTGGGGTTCAGGGCAGCGGTGGAGTTCGGGGCAGCGGTGGGGTTCAGGGCAACGGTGGGGTTCAGGGCAGCGGTGGAGTTCGGGGCAGCGGTGGGGTTCAGGGCAGCGGTGGAGTTCAGGGCAGCGGTGGGGTTCAGGGCAACGGTGGAGTTCAGGGCAGCGGTGGAGTTCAGGGCAGCGGTGGGGTTCAGGGCAGCGGTGGGGTTCAGGTGAGGGTTGAGTCCTGGTCGATGTTGAACTCTGGTGTGTTTCTGTCGGAACCATTGTCGGTCCTGGCGTGGCATGTGTCGGCACACCGTGCCGTGGCTCGACTGGTAGCGCACTCACCTCACACACTGAGCTCTATGATTCAACAATAACAACTATCCCAAGTAGTAATAACAACAACAACAATAACGACACAAACAACAGCACCACACAACAACAACAACAGTACCAGAGGCTCAATTATTCAAACACCATCATTAAAAAAATTAACAATTTACCTTCAATAATAATGATAGACTTAATTACAATCTTCTCCGTCTCTCACGTCATAAACACAAATTAACTTAAATGCCTTGTTAACTAAATTGCTGTAATTACTCGGCTAGTTTGGTTATATTCCTAAGTATACCAATTTGTCAGAATAATCGTACTGCTAGTTCTGCCTAATTATTGTACAGTACATACTGCTTCAAGGAATAAAATTGTCTTAATGTCCTATTTGTCTCTACGTACACACTGTCTCTACGTACACACTGTCTCTACGTACACACTGTCTCTACGTACACACTGTCTCTACCTTCAACTTGATTCTACCAATAAATTGTTATCTACGTACAAATTATGTCTGTGTACAAATTGTGTTCACGTACAGATTGTCTTTATGTCAGTCTTGCTCGTGCAGACACCAGGCTAATCTTCTTGTTTCCTAGTGTTTATTATCATAACTTTTGTCTTCCTCATAAACGTACAAATTGACCTTTAAGGATCATGTACTCTAGGGAAACATTACAGGTATTTTCCGGGTCTCTTATAAATGTGTGTCACAAGGTCCTGTGTGTTACAAGGTCCTGTGTGTCACAAGGTCCTGTGTGTCACAAGGTCCTGTGTGTCACAAGGTCCTGTGTGTCACAAGGTCCTGTGTGTCACAAGGTCCTGTGTGTCACAAGGTCCTGTGTGTCACAAGGTCCTGTGTGTCACAAGGTCCTGTTAGTCACAAGATCCTGTGTGTCACAAGGTCCTGTGTGTCACAAGGTCCTGCTTGTCACAAGGTCCTGCTAGTCACAAGGTCCTGCTAGTCACAAGGTCCTGTTAGTCACAAGGTCCTGTTAGTCACAAGGTCCTGTGTGTCACAAGGTCCTGTTTGTCACAAGGTCCTGTTAGTCACAAGGTCCTGTTAGTCACAAGGTCCTGTGTGTCACAAGGTCCTGTTAGTCACAAGGTCCTGTTAGTCACAAGGTCCTGTTAGTCACAAGGTCCTGTTAGTCACAAGGTCCTGTGTGTCACAAGGTCCTGTGTGTCACAAGGTCCTGTTAGTCACAAGGTCCTGTTAGTCACAAGGTCCTGTGTGTCAAAATGTCCAAGGGTATAGCCACGGGGGTCATTCCACAGTCACTAAAACAACGGTCGTAGTCCCACTCCACAAATGTGGCAGTAAAACATTTACAAAGAATTATAGACCGATTTCACTACGTTCCACATCATAAATTTGAAGGGGTTCTATGAAGAAAGGTCGCTAACCACTTGATACCCAGCAATTGCACAACCCAGGGCAGCGTGGGTTAGAGCTGGTCACTCCGGCCTCACAAAACTACTGGACAATTACGACATGGTCTTAGATACACTAGAGGACAAACAGTGGGTAGATGGATCTTTAACTCTAACCAACAGAACACCAAGAGTAATAGAACACCAAGAGTAATAGAACACCAAGAGTAATAGTAAACAGATTTAAGTCAGGGTGGCTACAGCGAAAAGTTCTGTTCCACAAGGTACAGTACTCACTACGAGTGTTCCACAAGGTACAGTACTCGCTACGAGTGTTCCACAAGGTACATTACTCGCTCTCAGTGTTCCACAAGGTACAGTACTCACTACGAGTGTTCCACAAGGTACAGTACTCGCTACGAGTGTTCCACAAGGCATTATCTCAGTCAGTAAGTCTGTGTCCACAAGGCAGTAGCTACAGTGTTCCACAAGGTACAGTATTCGCTCTCAGTGTTTCACAAGGTACAGTACTCGCTCCCAGTGTTCCACAAGGTAGAGTACTCGCTCCCAGAGTTCCACAACTTACATTACTCGCTCCCAGTGTTCCACAAGGTACAGTACTCGCTCTCAGTGTTTCACAAGGTACAGTACTTGCTCCCAGTGTTCCACAAGGTACAGTACTCGCTCCCAGTGTTCCACAAGGTACAGTACTCGCTCCCAGTGTTCCACAAGGTACAGTACTCGCTCCCAGTGTTCCACAATGTACAGTACTCGCTCCCAGTGTTCCACAAGGTAGAGTACTCGCTCCCAGAGTTCCACAACTTACATTACTGCTCCCAGTGTTCCACAAGGTACAGACTGCTGGTTTCACAAGGTACAGTCTTGTCCGTGTTCCACAAGGCACAACGTCAGTGTTCCACAAGGTACATACCAGTTCACATCAGTCGCTCCCAGTGTTCCACAAGGTACAGTACTCGCTCTCAGTGTTTCACAAGGTACAGTACTTGCTCCCGGTGTTCCACAAGGCACAATACTCGCTCTCAGTGTTCCACAAGGTACAGTACTCGCTCCCAGTGTTCCACAAGGTACAGTACTCGCTCCCAGTGTTCCACAAGGCACAGTACTTTAATTACTAGGAATGTTTGAAGTCCATGGAACACCTGGAAAGCCCTGGAGGAACTGGTCCCAAATCTGCACTCAAAAATCACTCCCTACAAGAGCAAAAGACTAGGCAAATGGTGCAACATAGCCCCAACGATAAGCAAGCCTGCCACGAGTACAAAAAGAGAAAATACATTAAGTGTCAGGGGGCCAAGACTGTTCAACTGCCTCCCAGCATACATATCTGGCTGTCTTCAAGAGGGCGCTGGACAGACACCTAAAGTCATTATCTGACTAGCCGGACTCTGATTCGAACATTGGTTTGCGTGCGGCTGGTAGTAACAGCCCGGTTGATCAGACCCTGATCCACCGTGAGGCCTGGTCATGGACCGGGCCGTGGGGACGGTGACCCTGGAACACCCTCCAGGTAGACTCCAGGTATCAAGTGTTGTGCAGACTCAATACACACCTGTGTTACCGTCCTCTCCTCTCATTTATTATTTATTTATTTTCTTCATATATATATTTTATTTCAATTTTTGCGACGGATCTGTGTTGTGATAGATTGTATATTTTATGTAATGTATTGCAGATTCAACACGATAACACGATATATAGAACAACCACTGTCAAAAAACAACGAACTTTCAAAGCGCTTACGTGATTTCCCACATTATCACGAAAGCGCTTGAAAGTTCATTATTTTTTTCACAGTGGGTGTTTTGCATATTGTGATATCACCTGTTTTCCCTTCGTTAGTGCTTCTTCAGAAGCTATGAAATGTAGCAAAGGTAGTAGCAGTCAGATTGAGGGGAAAGATTCCCAGAGGTAGAAACTCGGTGTTGAGTACTGAGACCATCTCTAGAAAGGCCAGGCTCTGTGCCCACACATCTGCTCTCTACTCTCGTACCCCCGTGTGGGGTACGAGAGCACCATTGTAGTTGGCATACAACAGGAAAAACAAAATGTGGAATATGATAGCTCAAAAAATACGTCAAATCGATACCAATACATGTAGTGTCTTAGAGCAATCAATCACCTTTAGTGGCTGGCTGTTCCACAATATACTTTCTGAAGCCGTTGGAATCTCGTAAGGTAGAAACAAATTACTTGTTGTCACTCGCTGTCAACCTACTGAGGGAAGATCTTAGAAGCCTGCCCGGCACCTAACCTCTAGAAATATGTGTTAGTGATTGTCTTAATCCTGTAAACGTGACAGTTGAGTTGAGATAATCTAGGTATAAGTGCTGGATGATACGCGTATATTTTCATTGTTGTCGCAACTGGTAATTATGGATTCCTAAATATCCTTTGCTATCGATACGACAATTAGATCGTCGGAATATGTATTACTTAAGCCAGTCAGCTGTTGTAAGCAATAATAATTATAATAATAATTCCTGTGTCTCTCTCTTCAGATGACCAACGTGAGCCAGAGGGTGGAGAATGTTGAGGGTGGCGTGGGCGTGAACATGGAGGTGGTGGGCGTGGGACGTGAGGGCGTGGTGGAGAGCGTGGTGGAGAGGACTGTGAGTTCAGACATACAATACATGGGTAACATCGCCTACAGTGTGGTGGCTCCTCTCATCATCTCCTTCGGTATCTTTACCAACGTGTTGAACCTGGTGGTCCTGACCAGACCTACTCTCCGGGGACCTACTTTCAGGTAGGTCTTACCCCTGGGTCTCCCTCAGGGGGTCCCACCTTCAGGTAGGTCCTATCCTGAGTCTCCTTCAGGGGGTCCCACCTTCAGGTAGGCCCTATCCTGAGTCTCCTTCAGGGGGTTCCAGCTTCAGGTAGGCCCTATCCTGGGTCTCCTCAGGGGCTCTACCTTGGGTCTCCCTCAGGGGCTCTACCTTGGGTCTTCCTCAGGGGCTCTACCTTGGGTCTTCCTCAGGGATTCTAACCGCAGTTTCCAGTCTTTGTTTTCCTGGTGGCAATAAGAGCAGTCTCATAAGAACGAAAGAGGGGTTTAATGTTCTTTGTTTTCCTACCCGAGGTTTCATAACCTTTAATTTCCTGGTTTTAAATACGATAACTACTTGTCAACCCAATCCTGTAGCTGGAATAACCAGCAGTTCCTTAGGAATTGCTGGTTAGATACAGCCTGACTTAATAACAGCAACAACAACAACAATAATAATAATAATAATAATAATAATAATAATAATAATAATCTTTATTTCCAGAAGTATATGATACAACTTATACAGACCATAGCTGACATCAATGACATACTACTATATATAGAGACCCTGGTTACGCAGAGCATTTCGGGCAAATGAGGTTAATTTTGTTATCTTGTAAGATAACTTGACAATTTTTGATGTTATCTTGTAAGATAACTTGACAATTCTTGATGTTATCTTGTAAGATAACTTGACAATTCTTGATGTTATCTTGTAAGATAACTTGACAATTCTTGATGTTATCTTGTAAGATAACTTGACAATTCTTGATGTTATCTTGTAAGATAACTTGACAATTCTTGATGTTATCTTGTAAGATAACTTGACAATTTTGATGTTATCTTGTAAGATAACTGACAATTCTTGATGTTATCTTGTAAGATAACTTGACAATTCTTGATGTTATCTTGTAAGATAACTTGACAATTCTTGATGTTATCTTGTAAGATAACTTGACAATTCTTGATGTTATCTTGTAAGATTAAAGTCGACTGTGATTATAATGAATCACTCTTTGATATTTATAGTAATTCAGAAAAAGACGGTTCAAAGCTCACTGTTTGGAAAAACACCCAAATGTTGAAATTCCATGTAAAAATTAGCACCTATATAGATCGATAGAAATTTAAAAATTCCTCTTAGTGATCTGTACCAATTTTGAGAGTTTGAAGCCGATCGGAATAGGTATTTTTTAGTTATCGCATGAAAACCGATTTTCCATTTGGGTTTGTAAAATTTAGCAAAGTATTATACACCAGTGTTAATATACTTGACAGTATCGACAAGAACACTGACTTACTTGACAGTATTGACAAGAACAGTGACTTACTTGACAGTATCGACAAGAACACTGACTTACTTGACAGTATTGACAAGAACAGTGACTTACTTGACAGTATCGACAAGAACACTGACTTACTTGACAGTATTGACAAGAACACTGACTTAATTGACAGTATTGACAAGAACACTGGCTTACTTGACAGTATTGACAGAACACTGACTTATTGACAATGAACACTGACTTACTTGACAGTATTGACACGAACACTGACTTACTTGACAGTATTGACAGAACACTGACTTACTTGACAGTATTGACAAGAACACTGACTTACTTGACAGTATTGACAAGAACACTGACTTACTTGACAGTATTGACACGAACACTGACTTACTTGACAGTATTGACAGAACACTGACTTACTTGACAGTATTGACACGAACACTGACTTACTTGACAGTATTAACACGAACACTGACTTACTTGACAGTATTGACAAGAACACTGACTTACTTGACAGTATTGACAAGAACACTGACATCCAGTATTGGGTCCCTGCTTAGGCAGGATGGGACATACACAGATGACAGCCAAGAAATGAGTGAGATATTAAAGTCCCAATACGACTCAGTGTTCAGTGAGCCGCTGCCCAGACTAAGGGTCGACAATCCAAATAAATTCTTTATAAACGAGACCCAAAATTTGGTCATCTCAAAAATCTCAGATATTATTCTAACTCCACAAGACTTTGAAAAGGCAATAAATGACATGCCCATGCACTCTGTCCCAGACCCAGACTCTTGGAACTCCGTGTTCATCAAGAATTGCAAGAAGCCCCTGTTGCATGCCTTCAACATTCTATGGAGAGGGAGCATGGACACGGGTCATCCCACACCCATTAAAAACAACAGACATAGCCCCACTCCACAAAGGTGGCAGTAAAGCAATTGCAAAGAACTACAGACCGATAGCACTAACATCCCATATCACAAAAATCTTTGAAAGAGTTCTAAGAAGAAAGATCACCAACCACCTAGATACCCATCAACTACACAACCCATGGCAACACGGGTTTAGAGCAGGTTGCTCCTGTCTGTCCCAGCTACTGGACCACTGTGACAAGGTCCTGGATGTTGTAGAGGATAAACAAAATACAGATGTTGTATACACAGACTTTGCAAAAGCCTTTGACAAGTGTGACCATGGTGTAATAGCACACAAAATGCGTGATAAAGGAATAACAGGAAAAGTTGGTAGATGGATCTATAACTTCCTGATAAATAGAACACAGATTAATAGTAAACAGAGTAAAGTCTGAGGCAGCTACGGAGAAAAACTCTGTTCCACAAGGCACAGTACTCGTTCCCATTCTATTCCTCATTCTCATATCTGACATAGACAGAGATGTCAGCCATAGCTCCGTGTCTTCCTCTGCGGATGACACCCGAATTGCCATGACAGTGACCTCCATTGAAGAGACTGCAAGACTCCAAGCGGACATCAACCAAATCTTCAAATGGGTCACTCAAAACAATATTAAGTTCAATGAAGAGAAATTTCAACTACTCAGATAAGGAAAACTTGAGGAAATTAAAGCTGTATCAGGGTATACGACAAATTCTAACCATACAATAGAGCGAAAAAGTAATGTGAAGAACCTGGGAGTGATAATGTCAGAGGATCTCGCCTTCAAAGACCATAACATTGTATCTACCGCATCTGCTAGGAAAATGATAGAATGGATAATGAGAACCTTCAAAACTAGGGACGCCAAGCCCATGATGATTCTCTTCAAATAGCTTGTTCTCTCTAGGCTGGAATATTGCTGTACACTAACTGCCCCTTCAAGGCTGGCGAAATTGCTGACCTGGAGAGTGTACAAAGAACTTTCACGGCACACATAAGTACGATAAGGCACCTAAATTATTGGGAACGATTGAAGGCTCTTGATTTGTATTCCCTGGAACGCAGGCGAGAGAGATACATGATAATATACAGTTGGAAAATCCCAGAGGGATTAGTACCAAACTTGCACATGAAAATCACTCCCTATGAAAGCAAAAGACTCGGCAGGAGATGCAACATTCCCCCAATGAAAAGCAGGGGCGCCACAGGTACACTGAGAGGCAACACAATAAGTGTCAGGGGCCCAAGACTGTTCAACTGCCTCCCAGCATACATAAGGGGGATTACCAATAGACCCCTGTCTGTCTATAAGAAGGCACTGGACAGGCACCTAAAGTCAGTACTTGACCAGCCAGGCTGTGGTTCGTACGTCATTTTGCGTGCTGCCAGCAATGACAGCCTGGATGATCAGACCCTGATCCACCACGAGGCCTGGTCTCCAGGTAAACTCCAGGTACTTGACAATACTAACAAGAACACTGACATTCCCAGACATAGATGAAAGAGATACTTAGGTCGTGGATGAGGAAGGTGGGTGATATCTTTTCTCTCTCTCTCTCTCTCTCTCTCTCTCTCTCCTCTCTCTCTCTCTCTCCTCTCTCTCTCTCTCTCTCTCTCTCTCTCTCTCTCTCTCTCTCTCTCTCTCTCTCTCTCTCTCTCTCGTCTTGGATGTGTCATTGTTTCTCATATAAGGTTTCTATATTGTGACACCAGAGTGCGTGTACCCTTATCAGGTTTCAGTCTGGACTGAAAAAATAAACAAGTGTCAAGACTCTTTCTCTCCCTCTCTCTCTCTCTCTCTCTCTCTCTCTCTCTCTCTCTCTCTCTCTCTCTCTCTCTCTCTCTCTCTCTCTCTCTCTCTCTCTCTCTCTCTCTCTCTCTCTTCTCTCATTATATATATATATATATATATATATATATATATATATATATATATATATATATATATATATATATATATATATATATATATATATATATATATATGCACCACGCTGAAACAAGCGGGTATATATAAAGAAAGACCGCAGTCAGCAGGACTCGATACTGCTACTGGGGACGGTCAATATTCCCAGGCAGCGCTCTTATCCACTCAACCACGAATGCAATAGAACATACAGGAGGAGATTGAAATAGCTTGAATCCATGCTTGAGGCTCACTGACGTACCCAGGCTGCCATGCTTGAGGCTCACTGACGTGCCCGGGCTGCCACTGGGGTACTGGCCCGGCTGCCATGCTTGGGCCATGACGTACCCAGGCTGCCATGCTTGAGGCTCACTGACGTGCCCGGGCTGCCATGCTTGAGGCTCACTGACGTGCCCGGGCTGCCATGCTTGAGGCTCACTGACGTGCCCGGGCTGCCATGCTTGAGGCTCACTGACGTGCCCGGGCTGCCATGCTTGAGGCTCACTGACTGCGGCTGCGCGAGCCACTGACGCCCGGGCTGCCATGCTTGAGGCTCACTGACGTGCCCGGGCTGCCATGCTTGAGGCTCACTGACGTGCCCAGGCTGCCATGCTTGAGGCTCACTGACGTGCCCAGGCTGCCATGCTTGAGGCTCACTGACGTGCCGAGGCTGCCATGCTGGGCTCACTGACTGCCAGGCTGCCATGCGAGGCTCACTGACGTGCCCAGGCTGCCATGCTTGAGGCTCACTGACGTGCCCAGGCTGCCATGCTTGAGGCTCACTGACGTGCCCAGGCTGCCATGCTTGAGGCTCACTGACGTGCCCAGGCTGCCATGCTTGAGGCTCACTGACGTGCCCAGGCTGCCATGCTTGAGGCTCACTGACGTGCCCAGGCTGCCATGCTTGAGGCTCACTGACGTGCCCAGGCTGCCATGCTTGAGGCTCACTGACGTGCCGAGGCTGCATGCTTGAGGCTCACTGACGTGCCGAGGCTGCCATGCTTGAGGCTCACTGACGTGCCCAGGCTGCCATGCTTGAGGCTCACTGACGCAGGCTGCATGCTTGAGGCTACTGACGTGCCGCTGCCATGCTTGAGGCTCACTGACGTGCCCAGGCTGCCATGCTTGAGGCTCACTGACGTGCCCGGGCTGTCATGCTTGAGGCTCACTGACGTGCCCAGGCTGCCATGCTTGAGGCTCACTGACGTGCCCAGGCTGTCATGCTTGAGGCTCACTGACGTGCCCGGGCTGTCATGCTTGAGGCTCACTGACGTCCCAGGCTGTCATGCTTGAGGCTCACTGACGTGCCCAGGCTGCATGCTTGAGGCTCACTGACGTGCCCAGGCTGCCATGCTTGAGGCTCACTGACGTGCCCGGCTGCCATGCTGAGGCTCACTGACGCCGGCTGCATGTTGAGGCTCACTGACGTGCCCAGGCTGTCATGCTTGAGGCTCACTGACGTGCCCAGGCTGCATGCTTGAGGCTCACTGACGTGCCAGGCTGCCATGCTTGAGGCTCACTGACGTGCCCGGGCTGCCATGTGAGGCTCACTGACGTGCGGCTGCATGCTTGAGGCTCACTGACGTGCCCAGGCTGCCATGCTTGAGGCTCACTGACGTGCCCAGGCTGTCATGCTTGAGGCTCACTGACGTGCCCAGGCTGCATGCTTGAGGCTCACTGACGTGCCGAGGCTGCCATGCTTGAGGCTCACTGACGTGCCCGAGGCTGCCATGCTTGAGGCTCACTGACGTGCCGGGCTGCCATGCTTGAGGCTCACTGCCGTGCCCGGGCTGCCATGATTGAGGCTCACTGACGTGCCCAGGCTGTCATGCTTGAGGCTCACTGACGTGCCGAGGCTGCCATGCTTGAGGCTCACTGACGTGCCGAGGCTGCCTGGGCCATGCTTGCAGGCTCACTGACGTGCCGAGGCTGCCATGCTTGAGGCTCACTGACGTGCCCAGGCTGTCATGCTTGAGGCTCACTGACGTGCCGAGGCTGCCATGCTTGAGGCTCACTGACGTGCCGAGGCTGCCAGCTTGGCTTGACGGGGCTCACTGACGTGCCCAGGCTGTCATGCTTGAGGCTCACTGACGTGCCGAGGCTGCCATGCTTGAGGCTCACTGACGTGCCGAGGCTGCCATGCTTGAGGCTCACTGACGTGCCCAGGCTGTCATGCTTGAGGCTCACTGACGTGCCCAGGCTGTCATGCTTGAGGCTCACTGACGTGCCGAGGCTGCCATGCTTGAGGCTCACTGACGTGCCGAGGCTGCCATGCTTGAGGCTCACTGACGTGCCCGGGCTGCCATGCTTGAGGCTCACTGACGTGCCCAGGCTGTCATGCTTGAGGCTCACTGACGTGCCGAGGCTGCCATGCTTGAGGCTCACTGACGTGCCAGGCTGCCAGCTTGAGGCTCACTGACGTGCCCAGGCTGCATGCTTGAGGCTCACTGACGTGCCCAGGCTGCCATGCTTGAGGCTCACTGACGTGCCCAGGCTGCTCATGCTTGAGGCTCACTGACGTGCCCAGGCTGCCATGCTTGAGGCTCACTGACGTGCCCGAGGCTGCCATGCTTGAGGCTCACTGACGTGCCAGGCTGCCATGCTTGAGGCTCACTGACGTGCCCAGGCTGTCATGCTTGAGGCTCACTGACGTGCCCAGGCTGCCATGCTTGAGGCTCACTGACGTGCCCAGGCTGCCATGCTTGAGGCTCACTGACGTGCCCAGGCTGCCATGCTTGAGGCTCACTGACGTGCCCGGGCTGCCATGTGAGCTCACTGACGTGAGGCTGCATGCTTGAGGCCACTGAGTGCCAGCTGTCATGCTTGGACAGGCTTCACTGACGTGCCCAGGCTGCCATGCTTGAGGCTCACTGACGTGCCCGGCTGCCATGCTTGAGGCTCACTGACTGCCCAGGCTGCCATGCTTGAGGCTCACTGACGTGCCCAGGCTGCCATGCTTGAGGCTCACTGACGTGCCCAGGCTGCCATGCTTGAGGCTCACTGACGTGCCCAGGCTGCCATGCTTGAGGCTCACTGACGTGCCCGGGCTGGGAAAGAAACATGGCTTGTGAACCATGCTGCCCAACTTATGTGGCATTCGTGGCTGAGTGGACAAGAGCGCTGCCTGGGAACCTTGACCGTCCCAGTAGCAGTCTCGAGTCCTGCTGACTGCGATATGCGCGCGCGCGCGCGCGCGTGTGTGTGTGTGTGTTCACGGTATACACTATACAGACCATAGTTGACATCAATGACATACTACTATATAGAAAGCTCCTTGGCAAAATTAGGTTGATTTTGTCCCAGGATGCGACCCACACCAGTCCACTAACACCGAGGTACCCATTTTTTACTGATGGGTGAACAAGGACAGCAGGTGTTTTATGGAAACACGTCCTAATGTTTTCCACCCGTACCGGAGAATCGAACCCCGGACCTGAGTGTGTGAGCTGAGTGCGCTAGCGATCCAGCTACGGGACAACAGTTTAGTTGTAGAGGTCTGAGCAAAGCTCAGTTATACCATGAATTATACCATGAATTATACCATGAATTATACCATGAATTATACCATGAATTATACCATGAATTATACCATGAATTATACCATGAATTATACCATGAATTAAGGAAAGATCTTGGTCTTCACCTTACGAAACAGACAAAGCAAATGTGATAGTAATTATGGACAAGGTAGATTATAGGGGAAAATAATATACTAGAAGACAGTCAAAGTAATTACCTCTTGGTGTGTCAGTGCACTGATGGCTTCCCAGGTAACCTACAGCGCCTCCATAGCTTCTCTACTCATAAGTAGTAATTACGGTGCGCAGGTTTGGAACCAATCCTCCCAGAATATCATCTATCTTTCTCATCTACTGTCTATGGATCACATCTCTAGGAGCTTCAAGTGCTTCCAGTAATTTGTGTATTCCGTAGCTCGATCACTAGCGCACTCATCTCCCACGCTGAGGTTCGGGGGTCGATCCCCGGTACGGGTGGAAACATTGGGACGTGTTTCCTTAAGACACCTGCTGTCCATGTTCACCCATCAGTAAAATAGGTACCTGGGTGTTAGTCGACTGGTGTGGGTCGCATCCTGGGACAAAATTAACTTAATTTTGCCAAGGGGCTTTCTGTATACCTTGTACATGTTCTTGTAGAAGAAAAGATTATTATTATTATTATTATTATTATTATTATTATTATTATTATTATTATTATTATTATTATTATTATTATTATTATTACGGGTTTGACTGTATTTATACAAGCTGTGAAGGGTCTCTGTGCATTTTTCACTTCAGCAATTTCTCCTGCCTTGAAAGGGGACGTTAGTGCACAGTAATAATCAAGCCAAGAGAGAACAAGTAACCTGAAGAGTATCATCACTGGCTTCTTGTTCTGAAGGTTCTAGTTGTTCAATCTATTACTTTTTTTTTGCAGTTGCCACAATAACATTATTGTGTTCTATGAATGCGAGATCTTCTGACATTATCACTCACAGGTCTCTCACACTCGACTTACATTCTCTTGAGTGGTGTCAGTTTATCTTGTACCCAGAACTTGCTGTCAACAGCTGACTGTGCATGGAGGCTGGCTGTGCTTTCTAAGGCCTAGGGGGTCAACGCCCCCGAGGCCTTATCCATGACCGGGCCGCGAAGAATGTTAGAAATAAGAATGAGGAAAAGAAGTGGGGCGAGTACAGCGCCTTGAGGGACAGAAGTGGGGCGAGTACAGCGCCTTGAGGGACAGAAGTGGGGCGAGTACAGTGCATTGAGGGACAGAAGTGGAGCGAGTACAGTGCCTTGAGGAACAGAAGTGGAGCGAGTACAGTGCCTTGAGGAACAGAAGTGGAGCGAGTACAGTGCCTTGAGGAACAGAAGTGGAGCGAGTACAGTGCCTTGAAGAACAGAAGTGGGGCGAGCACAGTGCCTTGAGGAACAGAAGTGGGGCGAGCACAGCGCCTTGAGGAACAGAAGTGGGGCGAGCACAGTGCCTTGAGGAACAGAAGTGGGGCGAGCAAAGTGCCTTGAGGGACAGAAGTGGAGCGAGTACAGCGCCTTAAGGGACAGAAGTGGGGCGAGTACAGTGCCTTGAGGGACAGAAGTGGGGCGAGTACAGTGCCTTGAGGGACAGAAGTGGAGCGAGTACAGTGCCTTGAGGGACAGAAGTGGGGCGAGTACAGTGCCTTGAGGGACAGAAGTGGAGCGAGTACAGCGCCTTGAGGGACAGAAGTGGGGCGAGTACAGTACATTGAGGGACAGAAGTGGGGCGAGTACAGCGCCCTGAGGGACAGAAGTGGAGCGAGTACAGCGCCTTGAGGGACAGAAGTGGGGCGAGTACAGTGCATTGAGGGACAGAAGTGGGGAGAGTACAGCGCCTTGAGGGAAAGAAGTGGGGCGAGTACAGTGCCATTGGGGACAGAAGTGGGGCGAGTACAGTGCATTGAGGGACAGAAGTGGGGCGAGTACAGCGCCTTGAGGACAGAAGTGGGGCGAGTACAGTGCATTGAGGACAGAAGTGGGGCGAGTACAGCCTTGGGGACAGAAGTGGTCGATACAGTGCCTTAAGGGACAGAAGTGGGGCGAGTACAGTGCCTTGAGGGACAGAAGTGGGCGAGTACAGTGCCTTGAGGGACAGAAGTGGAGCAAGTACTGCCTTGAGGACAGAAGTGGGGCAGTACAGTGCCTTGAGGGACAGAAGTGGGCGAGTAGTGCCTTAGGGACAGAAGTGGGCGAGTACAGTGCCTTAGGGACAGAAGTGGAGCGAGTACAGGCCTTGAGGGACAGAAGTGGGCGAGTACAGTGCCTTGAGGGACAGAAGTGGAGCGAGTACAGCGCCTTGGGGACAGAAGTGGGCGAGTACAGTGCATTGAGGGACAGAAGTGGGGCGAGTACAGCGCCTTGAGGGACAGAAGTGGAGCGAGTACAGCGCCTTGGGGGACAGAAGTGGGGCGAGTACAGTGCATTGAGGGACAGAAGTGGGGCGAGTACAGCGCCTTGAGGAACAGAAGTGGGGCGAGTACAGTGCATTGAGGGACAGAAGTGGGGCGAGTACAGCCCCTTGGGGGACAGAAGTGGGGCGAGTACAGTGCCTTGAGGGACAGAAGTGGGGCAGACAGTGCCTTGAGGGACAGAAGTGGAGCAAGTACAGTGCCTTGACGACAGAAGTGGGGCGAGTACAGTGCCTAGAGGACAGAAGTGGAGCGAGTTTAGTGCCTTGAGGGACAGAAGTGGGGCGAGTACAGTGCCTTGAGGGACAGAAGTGGAGCGAGTACAGCGCCTTGAGGGACAGAAGTGGGGCGAGTACAGTGCATTGAGGGACAGAAGTGGGGCGAGTACAGCGCCTTGAGGGACAGAAGTGGGGCGAGTAAAGTGCATTGAGGGACAGAAATGGGCGAGCAGCGCCTTGAGGGACAGAAGTGGGGCGAGTACAGTGCCTTGAGGGACAGAAGTGGGCAGTACAGTGCCTTGAGGGACATAAGTGGGGCGAGTACAGTGCCTTGAGGGACAGAAGTGGGGCGAGTACTGTGCCTTGAGGGACAGAAGTGGAGCGAGTACAGCGCCTTGAGGGACAGAAGTGGGGCGAGTACAGTGCCTTGAGGGACAGAAGTGGGGCGAGTACAGCGCCTTGAGGGACAGAAGTGGGGCGAGTACTGTGCCTTGAGGGACAGAAGTGGGGCGAGTACTGTGCCTTGAGGAACAGAAGTGGGGCGAGTACAGTGCCTTGAGGAACAGAAGTGGGGCGAGTACTGTGCCTTGAGGGACAGAAGTGGGGCGAGTACTGTGCCTTGAGGGACAGAAGTGGGGCAAGTACAGCGTCTTGAGGGACAGAAGTGGGGCGAGTACTGTGCCTTGAGGGACAGAAGTGGGGCGAGTACTGTGCCTTGAGGAACAGAAGTGGGGCGAGTACTGTGCGTTGAGGGACAGAAGTGGGGCGAGTACTGTGCCTTGAGGGACAGAAGTGGGGCGAGTACTGTGCCTTGAGGAACAGAAGTGGGGCGAGTACTGTGCCTTGAGGGACAGAAGTGGGGCGAGTACAGTGCCTTGAGGGACAGAAGTGGGGCGAGTACAGTGCCTTGAGGGACAGAAGTGGGGCGAGTACAGTGCCTTGAAGGACAGAAGTGGGGCGTGTACAGTGCCTTGAGGGACAGAAGTGGAGCGAGTACTGTGCCTTGAGGGACAGAAGTAGGGCGAGTACAGCGCCTTGAGGGACAGAAGTGGGGCGAGTACAGCGCCTTGAGGGACATAAGTGGGGCGAGTACAGCGCCTTGAGGGACATAAGTGGGGCGAGTACAGTGCCTTGAGGGACAAAACTGTTTCAGCCTCTGATTTCACTCTGTTTACTATTACTCTTTGTGTTCTGTTTATTAGGAAATTAATTACCCATATTCCACCTTTGCAATTATTCTTTTTGCTTCCATTTTGTGCCCAATTACCCCACGGTCACACTCAATGGCGGACCTACATTTTTAGGGCCCTGAAGCTTGAACGTTATGGGGGTCCCTTCACAACCCCTTCTCATACAATGGACTTATATGGACTAAAGTGGCTTCTGGGGCCCCTCCGGGATTAGGGGCCCTCAAGCTTAAGTTTAAGTTTCATTAGTTTCATAATAGATCCGCCCTTGTCCACTGGTATCTAAGATATTTAAACCATACCACGGGCGGGGATAGAACCCGCGGTTAGAGGATCATAAAACTCCAGACCGACGCGCTAGCCACTATTGCGTCGGTCTGGAGTTGTATGACTCTCTGACCGCGGGTTCTATCTCCTTCAGTTGTATGATTTGTTTTGCAATAGTGTCAATACGATTTCGTGAGTCAATCTGAGATATTTGTTACCCACAGGTACCTCAAATGGCTAGCAGTGGCTAACCTGCTGGTATGTGTGGTACTGCTACCCTTCACGCTACACTCCCATGCTACCCCAGTACCCTACGCTGCTGCACTCTACTTCGCCCATGTCGAGGTAAGATCACCTTAACGTCATGTGATGCTCTTCTTCAAAGGAAATGGAGCAACTGTATCTTCTCAGTGTGGAGGATATTTATGTATTGTTTAGATGTATATGTGTTATGAAGACTTGCAAGGCCATGTGAGCGTGAGTTGTGAGCAGTATTAGAAGACTGGAGCATGTGACTATGTTTGTGGAGCATGTGACTATGTTTGTGGAGCATGTGACTATGTTTGTGGAGCATATGACTATGTTTGTGGAGCATATGACTATGTTTGTGGAGCAAGTGACTATGTTTGTGGAGCATGTTACTATG